>PHNY01132351.1:10536-26136 GCA_003724115.2 Anethum foeniculum
ATATGTTTCCATCACCATAAGATACATTTGGGCCAGCCTTCCTCTCAAATCTTGACAGCATGGATTTATTACCAGTCATGTGTCCTGAACATCCACTGTCCAAAACAAGTACATTGTTCCTCTTACATTTGGGGTAAAGTAGGACTAACGGATGAAACGGTTATAAAGTGTTACATTTGGGGTAAGGTAACAAAGAAGGAGTCAAATGTATATAACCGTGTTACATTTGGGGTAAGGTAACAAAGAATCAGTCAAATGTAACAATAGAGGTGTGTTGCATCTGGCCATCTATGGCGTAGTGAAATATGAGAGATAGTTAACCGAAGAGTTCTCTATGGAGCTCAGTTGGTTTTAAAATAATTATGGTATATGAATGCATCAAAATATAAAATGTAAATATTAGTTACTCACTATTTTAAAATTATATTTTTGAGTCCTGTATAACAACTGTCCTCTAGATATGAATACATTCATATACTGTTAAGTTAATAGTCTTGTAATTTTTTGAAGTGTTATACCTATATAATTAAAAATATAATATTTATTTATTTTATCTAAATTTAAGTTTCTTTTATTGTAAATGTAATAATTAAACTGTGATAGACAAAATATTAATGTGATAATAATACATATACAAAATCTTAATAAAATTAGAATTTTACTTTATACAAATAAATTTAACTAAAAAGCACATATATAATTATAAGTTGTTAATATATACAAATGGAGTGTAATTAATGTAGAATTATTAATAGTTAATGAGCTAAACGTAATTAATATTTGTTATTAAATTTGATATCTATAAGGGGTAATTCAGTAATTTCAAATGAATAAATTGTCTCAAGAACCCCTAGTTGCTCTATTATATATATATATAACTAGCATAATAACCCGTGAGAGGCACATGTCCTTTTCTATAATTTTTTGTGTAACATGTAATATTATTTTCTTATTATCTATCAATATACTTATATAAAATAGAAGACGGGGGCGTTTATGTGGCGCCTCTCAGATCATCCGGTTCTATTTTTTGAATTTTCTCAATTTTTTAAAGTGGTCCAAGTGTCAAATTAGATCTGGAGCGGTCCTGAATTACTAAAAAAAAGTCAACTACAAATTTTTCTAATATTTTTCCAAAATTACTCTTCAAGTCAAATCAAATTAATATCTTCCTACAATTTTTATTCAATATTTTACTAAAATTACGTTTAAAGTCAAATATTTAACCAACTCATAGCCAATGCATACTCACGTCAATATTAAAGAAAGTTGTTATCAATGATTGTATATTCCCAATGAGTGCTTTATCATTAACGCATACTCATAGCGAACGCATACTCCTAGAATTCCATTATAAGTGTTTTATCAACACTTGTAAATTCAAAAACAACCACTATCAAATTTTAACACGCCACAAATTATTTGCAGAATTTATATCTTTCATATCTATTATAGCTATGGATTATACCATGTTGGATGTTTTGAACGACAGTACTTACAGATGGATCATAGGAGTGCGTGCCTGCAGGAAGTGAGAGTCTGTCAATTTGCGCATGGGTGAACAGATCAGTCTTGATATGATTTTAATTGATGAAAAGGTTTAAAACTTCTTTTTAGTGATAGTTTTTAAAAATTATATGATGTTATTGATCTATTTATTCTTGATATGTGCAGGAAAATTTAATTNTATGCAACAATACCGAGCTATTTGATTTCTCGATTTTAACATCAATTAGAGAAAGGCTGTCTTTATAGCATCAAGAATTTAAAAGTTGTTACAAGTACATTTCAATATGGACCCTTATCACATGAATCTAAACTGCTCTTTTTAAGCATAATTGCCCTCAAGAAATTTGAAGAAGGAATTATCAACATATCTCTGCATGGATTTCAATTCATATCTAACGACATGATTGATGCACATATTAACGACACCAACGCTGTCAGGTATTTTGATCAAATACTATTATTAATTTCCTAATTTTTTAATCAATATATCATTATGTTATTTATATAATATGATTTAATTAATCCTTTTTTAGATGTTATTGGTTGCTTGACCTACATCAGTGGCATTGATAGTGTTAGTGACAGGTAGAAAAAAATAGATCTTGAAATTGTGACAAATTAATAAGTTTTGAATTATAAAAACTGTAATGTAGGCGTATCTTGATTTTATAGTTTCTATAATTTTCAAATAATATTTTGTTTTATACAATTTATATGTTCAATGAAATACATATTATTTGGTATTTAAATTTAAGTAAATAATATTTGTTATTTTATATAAAATATAGTCAAAACTAAAAAAACTATTGTGTTATCATATTTAATAATAAAATAATATATAATAATTTTTTAAAAATATTATTATAATATCGCCGCGAAGAGCGGCTTATTTTCTAGTTTCTTAAAAAAAATGATGTAGTATCTCAAGTATACTTAATATGATTGAATGAATGAGTGCAAGTAGTGTTCATAAATGTTTGTGTACAAAAGACTACAATTTAATACATATAATTAATTTACAAGTATTTACACGTGAAACAAACTAAAACTTAATATATAAAATAAATTGGTTTTGTACACCTACCAAAAGTAAGTTTTATATTCAAATAATATTGAAAATTTTACACGTTTAAATATCTATCACAATTTTGTAAGTTGTATCATGTATGTCTATTTGTGAGCATCTGTTGCATAATATCAAAAAATGACTTTTGTGAGAACTTCCAGTAGTTTGACATTCAAAATCTTTCATTTTCTAACTGATATAAGACTTCTCAATATTAGTTATTTAATTGACTTCTTAATTGTTTGTTTTGGAACCGATTACAAAAATATGTTGCTTTATTATTGATATATCAACATTATATATATTATGTTACTTCATTATTGATATATCAACATTATATATATATATATATATATTTTTTTTGCTAGTATAAAAATTTGTTTAAATTTATTACTATATGTCTTGTGTACTTAATCAATATACAAATATTTAAATTTATTGTTAAACGAAAATTTTTACACGTGTAATAGGGGGAATGTTTTAATAATTAACAAAATTTATTTTTTCTTGACCGTTTTTCATAATTATAATCTACTTGTAGTTATTAATTTAATTTGTCTCGTATTTTCAAAGTGATCGGATTGTATTTTAATTTGTGCCCATCAACCAAACTGTCTTAATTTCATTAAATTTGGATGAGTTCTTTTATTCAATCAAATATTGCGTAAAAACTATGTAATTATTTTCGATAAACAATATACTGATTTAGTTTTTTAATGCGATCAAATAAATAATATCAAATTGCACAATTTGTTGAACTTTAAAACTTTGAAAAAAAACATTGAAATGTAAAGAATTTTTGGTGAGAGGATTATAAACAGGTGATTTAATTCATAAAATTAATCAAATACCCTTAATACTTAAGTATTTAATTGTAAAGTAATACTTCCTAATAAGTTTTTTCGTTGAAAAAATATACTATAACCGTGATTTATATGTTAGAATATATGATGTTGGACGAGTAATATAAAATAATTTTTTATTTCTAATAATCAATCACTATATATAATCTAGTATCATATCAAATCAATAGTTGTTGGAGTACTATTAATAATTACTAATATAATTACATTTATATATTTTTTAATTATTTATCTAATATTAATGTCCCCATATCTTGTATTGGTAATTTTAATCTAAAGAGTACTTAACAAAAATATTGTATCAATATTATATAAACATATATTATAATTTTTTTCTGTATAAGTTTATACATGATCAGTAGATATTAATAATCATCTATTATATGTAATAAATATCGTATAGATACTGAACAAACTCTTATTATAAATTTTATTCATTTTTTTCATATCATCGAACTATATACTTGAGCCACTTGATAAACCTATTCATTTTAAAACCTAGTTTAATAGTTCCGATTATTTTAAATAATTATTTACCGTTTTTCAAATGTTTATTAATTATAAATTGTTATTTTAATGAAAAATATATTGAAGCATACTTAATCAAACATATTTACTCTTTTTAACGAAATCAATTAATAAAATTTTAAAATAAGAAAATAATAATATTAAACAACGGTGCACCGCATGGCCTTAGAACATAGTACGTAAATAAATCAACAAATATGAACAAAAAATATTAATAAATAAGTTGCAATAATAATATCAAATTTATTCTCATGTGACACATACATATTAAGTGCATGAGTAAAAATTTAAGTGGAGTAGTGGCACAATAGTATTGAATTGTGCTAGTTAACCTATAGATCTAGGTATGATTCCCACAAATATCATTTTTTTAAAAATATAATCAACACAAGGACAAACTTGTCATTTCATATTTCAAATGAATAAAATTACTCATTAATTTTATAGCCTTGTTGGGCTATTATATATATAAAGGAAGGATAGATTTATTTCCCTAGTCACCAAAACTTTATTCCTGCCTTTCTTTCCCTTTCTCACTCAGTTCTCTCCCTCTCTCTCATTTCTATCTCTCTCTCAGTTGTAGGGATGGCCATCGGGTCACTTCGGGGTCGGGGAGTGCTATCCCCACCCTCGATCCCCGAACCCTAACCCGCTCCCTGAACCAGCCCCGATCCCCGAACGGGGATTATTTTGCTCCCCGATCCCCGCCCCAAACGGAAAACGGAGATCCCCACTGTAAATAATTTAATTAATATACATATATATATTAATTATTTATATTAAATATGATAAACGGGGACAGTGTGGGGTAACGGTATGGGGATACCCTAATCCCTGACCTCGTCCCGATCCCCAAATTTTTTTTATATTTTTCCCCGCTCCACCCCCGAACCCGAAAAATTCCCCGAATCCCAGACCCGAACGGGGCCGGGATCGGATAGGGGCAGGGCGGGGCGGGTAAATTGTCATCCCTACTCGATCATTTATTTGCTAAATAGACCTACTTTGGAGGAGGAAGGCCTCAAAAAAGAAGAAGCTGTGCAAGGAAAGAAGGATGAGGACAGAGATCGTCCCTCTTGTTCCTCTCCTTAAGCAGATTAGAAAATTTTAGGATTAGGGGTCTTCTATTGTCTAGGATTGAAATTTTGAAATCTTAATGTACTCTTCCTTTATTATTAATGTTTAATGAAACATTGTTTTATATTTTAATGAATTGTCTCTATCTTTTGCATGCTTGATTACATGCTTATCTGCTTATTTTGTATTTTTAGCCATTGAGTATTGCTTATTCTACTTATAAATTAATCTAATCAATTGAATAAATAATGACTCTTGATGGATAAGATTTGTCTCTCCACTGATAAAAGGGTATTTGAACCGTTTTCTTTCTTATCCATTGATTAACTGAACAACAGACTATACATACATCTGCATGTATGTCAAATTGATTAGTATTTTAAGTCATTTTACTTTAGATCTTTATTTTTAGTTCCTTTTGCATAAGTATTTCTGAATAAGTATAAATATAAGTAAAATCTTCGAATGGGCTTTTACTTATCATTTTTATACTTCCTCGGAACTCTCTAAGTGTAAAGACGATTATTTCTTTCACAAACCCTATAACTTTACTCTCTCTAGGCAGGGGCGGTCCTGAGAAATAATGGGCCTAGTGCGAGTATATTTATGGGCCCTTTTATAGTAATTTTTTTCAAGTAATATTCGTTCCACTAACCTTTTTATATAAATTCCGAAAAGATTGTGAGTTACATTTAGTTCTTGTTATAGAAATAAAACTCACTAAACAAGTTAAAACTTTAATAATTAACAAAATTAAACAAATATTAAAATTTTGAAGTACCAAACATTAATAATTAATAATTATACAATTACAAGTTTCACTAACTCACACGAGTATAAAATAAACTTATATTTAATGTGAGAAAATATCCCATTGACAAGAAATAAACTTATATTTAATGTGAGAAAAGGCTCCATTGACAAGAGAAGTGAAGTCCTTTTTTCTATAAAATTATTGATATGGAATATTGAATATATGTTAAAATATTTAAATTAAATATAGATGTCAAACAAACTTAAATCTCAAAAAACATTGATCAATCAAATTTCAAGCAGCAGACTAACATAACAAAGTTTGGGCCTTCGGCCAGGTAAAAAATTTAAAAGATAAAATACTCCCGGCATAATACTTAGCAGAAGAATTTTGATTTTGGGCCCCCGCTCTAGTGGGCCCAGTGCGGCTGCACTGAGCAAGGACCGCCCCTGTCTCTAGGTTCATTTCTCTTACATTTCAAATCTAGCAATAGCACCACAGAAGAAGATCATCTCAAAGACTGGGTTCATCTATAATATTGTTGCTTTTGTTTAAACCCATGAAACACCAGAGGAGTATCACAATTTGATGAAGTTCTTGGCTGATTGGCTTCCAGAGGAGTATCACAATTTGATGAAGTTCTTGGCTGATTGTGGGCTTTCCTACTGCATGCTTGAAGCACCCATTATCGAATGTAAGTTGGTTGAGGAGTTTTGGACCAGTACTTTCATTGCCTCCAACACAGAGTCCATTGATTTCACCTTAAAGAGAAAGGGGTAGATAATGTTAATGCTTTTAATCCTCCAAATAATAATTGTGACAAATATTCTTCTAAAACTGAGATTATGTCCATGTTAGAAGCTGTTAATTACGCAAGCCATATTTCAAATTTAGGTAACATAATTGGAAAAGAACTTTGGAAAGAACAGAGCTATTTCTTTGATGCATATATTAAGTTGTTTTCTGAAAAAATAAATAACTTTGATGTTATTGCTATAGTGGTGCAAAAAATTATTTATAAATTTTGTATGACAAATACTTCAACCATAATAAAACTATACTCATTAAAATAGCTGTCAAATTAGGTGATAAAGAAAAGAGGTCAAATCACATTTATTTTGCAAGATTTACTATGTTTTGCATTAATCTTTTGTGCAAGGATGTTGTTTTCGAAAAAATTCACAATAAGTTTGAGTGTTTGATTCAATATAAAGGGGGTCCTCAAGGATTTTGTGAAGATAACACCCCATTCTGAGAGGTCACTTACATTTTCCCCTCTTATTCAAATATATATCTCTCATCTCACTTCTAATACTCAATCTATTAATTCTTTGTCTTCTAATGATGAAATGGGGGGAGTTGGAATGGCCCCAAATAGTAAAATTAATATACAAAATTCTAAAATCCAAGAAAATTACCTCTATAGTTTTTCAAAAATTTACAGTTACAAAAATTATAAAATCTCAATTACTAGTGGGGAGTGAGAAAGTGGTAAGTGAGGGTGAGGGTAGTGATCATGAACATCAAAAAAGTCATAAGGATATCGAAGGAAAGGGTGTAAACCAGCCTAGCCATGGTACATCTTCCTAAAAAGATGACGCCATTGTTAAGGAAATAAACTCATCCATAGAAGTAGCCTCCCAAAAGGTTGTTTTTACTAGAAAGAGTCCCCAACCCTAGATACACAGGGGAAAGTAAAGGTTGTTTTTACTAAAAAAAATTCGAAGGAAAAAGAAATTTAGAGGAGGGCACAGGGGAAAACACATACTTTATACTTTAGAAAATTTTGAGTTTGTAGCTAACACACAAATTCTTAAAGTCGGGATGATGTGGCTCCTGTAAAGGTGGAGTCACTGCCACATTCATTAATCATTCCATTTCATAATGAGCCAAACACAAATTCTCTTCATAGTTCTTATATTGTCATAAGTGATACTAAACTAGGACATGATTCTCCATCTTTTTTCTTGGACAGACCAAAAATCACACTCTTACTGATTATCATTCTCAGCAGGATGATTCATTAGATCATTAGAAAATCATTTTCAACTTAGTAGCTGAAGTTGTCCCTGTCTTAACTGCTGATCCTATTATGTTAATAGATACTACTCATTATTCGATAGTCTTACCACTTGATTCAATGGATATTCCACATCCGTTGATTGACATAAATATTCTTGAATCAACTGTTACAGTTCTAGAAATTCAATTTAATCATTTTGGGTAGATGATATTGAAGCACCCTCGATTGTTGAAACCCTATTGGAATGAACTCAAGGGAAGATACAAGGGTAGACTCGGGTAGAGATAAGGTTGGAGTCATGGGGAGAAATAATGGGAACCACTAAATATGTTGAACCTACTGTTGTGAAAGAAGGAGTCCTAAATGAAAATGAGAAAATTCAAAGGGAACTAGACAGTATTGTTAAGGCTCCTGAGACATTTCAACATCCAGTACTTGCCTATCAAATGCTAGCAAAATCTTCTGTCAATTAACAAACTCTGATACTAATTGTTAGGTCCCAAAATATCGTAAAAAGGGGGGCTGAATACGATACCCACAAATATTTTAATTTTAAACAAATTCTTAGTTGAAGTACGGAATTAAAATAAATAAAACAAGTTCGAGGAATATATCATTGTATTAATATAAACCTTGAGTTTGCTACACTCTAAGCGATTAAGATTAGCTACAATAATTTCAACAACATAACAGTACAAATACGAGCTTGAGAAAATAAATTCTTGTCTTCAATGTAGCTCTCGTATTTGCAGAATGGTAATTGATGAAGATGAATGATAATCAATTCATTCTATTCGTTCAATGCTTCACAAATCTGCAGCTTACTAAGTCATTAGAGGCGACACCATTTGTAGGCGACCATTCCTTAACTTATAATCTTTTTCACTACAAATACTTTGGAGGTGACAGCTTATAGCACAAATGACTTAGTCATTTTTTCCACTGCAAAGTTTGAAGGTGACAAAGAAAATGACTTGGCCACATTTCTAATTTGTCGACCTTTAGAGGCTACATGCCTTGTACTTGCCCTAGAAAAATGTGTCTCCTTTTGCGACATAAAGGTCCTTAATAAACGACTTAACTATTTTTCTTTATTTCAAAGTTTGGAAGCGACACCACCATGTCTTAGAAAACTTTCTAATTAAGTTCTTTTTGTGGCGACAAGTCATCGATTTAAAAACTTTTATGAGTATCTTCCATCTTCTCCTGTTTATTTAAACATTGACTTACTTTTTCTTTGCAATCAACTAGATACTTTTCTTCGTGCGCCGACGCTAATGCACCAGTCTCGTTCACAAACTACTAACACAAAACACATAACATAATATTCATGTTCATTTTCCAATTCTTTAATTCTTTAGTTGATTTTTCCTACAACTACTTCATTATTTCATTCTACTAAAATCGAGTAATCTTAAGTACTAACCAATACACTTCCTAGTTACTTAAGTCTTGTGATATGTTATTCTTTACGAAGGCTTGAACATCTCAAATGAACTTATTTCCATGACTCTTCTAAAGATTCCATATTTTATTTTTTGTATTTATCTAATCTTCTATCTTCTAGATTTTGTATGCTTGATTATTTACGTGTTTCTTTTCCAATCTTGAATTATATTACCTCTATCACATGTTACATACTTTATATTTTACATTGTCTCTCTTTTTTCCTTAACAAAGGATGCATCTTTTTTCCTTCATAAAGGATGCTTGCATTCACATTTATATTTTTCCAAACTTTTTAATTAACTACATCATTATGAATAAGTAATATATAATTTTATATTTAAAATATTATAAAATAATAACAAATTTATGAAATTTTAAATGAAAAAAATTATATTACAATGAAATAATAATATTAAGAATAAATTCATTTTAACTTATTCACATCTGGAAAATAAGTTGTATTTTTACGGAACATAAAATTAATTTATTACTTATCTAATTTAAATGATAAATAAGTTTCATTTACATCTTTACCAAAACATGTTTCATAAGTAATTAAAATGGATTATAAGTAATTAAAGGTGGTGTAGGTTGGATTGCTCGAGATGTTATTGTAATACTTTTTAGATTAAAGAATTTGAATATTCTATTTGTTAAGCAATCTGAAAACAAAACAGCTATTGATTTAGCTTGTGTTTTATTTCTGATTGTAGTTAGGAAGCTGAATTTTCATGTTTTAATAAATCTTTATATTGTTTGTAAAAAAAAAAATGAATTACATGTGGTAAAAGTTGTACCGACCACGCCCAAAGTCTCTCCTAGTATACTTGAGTCACCGTGAATATATAGTCAATGTATTTTAAATGCAAACAATAAATTACAAGTAAATCCAAATCCTACTAAAATCTTTAATGGAATCAAAATCTTCACTAAAATATTAGGAAAATCCATTAAATAAAAATTCATTAGATATTGATCGGTAAAGCACTGGACATGTATATATAGAGCATTCTTCTGGGTAGTTTTGGCATTCAATTTTCGCTCCTCCTCACCACCTTTTGCATTTCTACAAACCTATATTCATTATACATATATCTAACAATTTTATTATAAGATTTCGGTTTTTGGTTTAGCTAAGAATGGACATGAATAATTTTGCTCAGGGTGTTCACATTTTGTTAATAGTTCATAACGTAGCTTCACTCATGTTCCTTGCATCTCGATTTGAGAAGCAACAATACCAAGGTATGGCTTAATATATATGTTTGTTTTGATTTTTTAAGACAAAGTTGGGAAATTTTGTTGACAGATATTTTTTAAGAGAAAGTTTTGAATTTATAGCCGATACATTCTGTTTTATATCTCATAACTGTTTCTCATTTTACAAGTTTGTATACTATTTATGATTTGTGTTTTTTTAATTTTGCTCAATAATTCCTATTGCTATATTTCCAGTTAATAATTTTGAAGAATACTATCGTGATAATTTATTTTTCATTAAATTTGATTTTTTAATAATTTAATCACAATATTAACAATAATTAATCTTATCAAATTTAATGTCGAATCTCGTCTAAATTTAAAAATAATATTTAATATAAAATCCAGTCTAGATACTTATATATATTTTTGTAACAATTAAATTATATGAATCATATTATATTTTATCTTAAATTTTTGTTAAATTATATTTTTATTCATTAATATACCTTTTTGGGGTCAAAATTAAAATCTTAATGTAATTTTATGTAAAATTCATTTTCTTTATTGTGTTCTTCATGGAGCAATTTATTACCCTTAGCAAAAAATTGTATAAATTTTATTTAAAATTTTAACTTGTATATGTGTAATATATTTTTGTTTATAAAAATCTATGTAGTGAAAGTGAAACAAGTATTTGGTATATATAACAAGGGGTCGTTTGGTTCAAGAATCGTATGGGTCGTTAAGTTGGTATAGGGTTGAGGTATCATTTCTATATTATGTGTTTGGTTGATGTATGATTTAAAATATTAAAGTTTTTAATATTATTTATTTTAAATATTAATTTTATTATTATTTTAATATCTTCTTGTTTCTTTAATTTATTTTTATATGAAACATTACATTTAATTGTTTAAATAAAAATGGAAATAGGATAAATAAATTTGATTACCACTTCCCACCAGGGTTTGAGGAAATGGATATCAAAATTTTATTTTCCCAACATGGGTTTGGAATGACCGAAACCATTCAAGAAATACTCAACCAAACGACCCTGAGAATGTTCAAATTACCCCATTGTCTCAATCTAGTAAGTGTTAATAATGTGTGTTGATTTTGTTCCAGTGACAACTGCGGAGTCAGCAAGTGGTGCGCTGGCGATTATGGAGAAGAGAAACAGTAATTTTGATATCGTCATTGCTGACTTTGACATGCCAGGAATGGCAATCTATGAGTTTGTACGGAAAGTTCATCATCAAAGCATGACCACTCGAGTCATTTGTAAGCTCAATCAACTGTCACACACAATCCTCTGTTTTTTTTTTGTTTATCATCATTACAAAAAGACATTTATATAATACAGTTTAAATCCTTTTTATTGATATGCACGTAGTCGCATTTCGTTGACTTTTGTATCTGTAGTGATTGCTGAGGATGTAACAAGAGAATTATTGAGGGAAGCAATGAGCAATGGGGTCTGCTTCCTGTTCTCAAAACCACCCAGCGACAGTGATATCATGTATACATGGCAGCATGTCCGTAGAAAGACAGGAGTACTGCCTGCCGTAAGTGACATTACTAGTTCTATTGATGGAGAGGTACATGGCAGTCCTGGTAGTGGCAGTAGTTGCGGTGGTGCTGCTGTAAATCGAAATCTGAGGAACAACGAAAAAAACATAAACACTTCTGATGAAGAAACCAAAACTGATGAGGATGTTGGTTGCAGACCTAAGAAGCCACGAATGACTTGGACTGCTTCTCATCAGGGGGAGTTTTTGGAAGCAATTAACATCATGGGAGAACAGTGCAGTAAGTTATTATCAGTAGTATTATCATGTTTGTTGATGATATTATTAAATATACAAATAATTATGTCAATCTATTTGTTTTTCAGAAGCAGGGGCTCATGCAAATTCAGTTTTAGGGATGATGAAGGAGCCTGGCTTGACAAATATACATGTTTCAAGTCATTTGCAGGTAAGAATCTATAATTTGAAACATGTTATTCAATATGCACATATACGTATTCTTAGCTAATATTGGTATCACTATTATATAATGTCTCTTGCCTAGTAAATAGTACTACTAGTATTGATCTAGAATTGGAATATGGACCGGGTAATAAATATGGCTCATATATATCATTTCTGATTAGAGGGCACTCCAATGTCAAAAGGAGCTTTATTGTTAGTTAATTATCACTAATCAGTAATTACATTGTTGTTACTGTTTGATTATACTCCTTCACTGCAGAATTCTAGGAAACGTCAAAGGCTCCACCTTAATCCACAAGAAACAGCTCTTCCAGTAATGCCAGATGTGTTGCCTACTGTACCGTTGAGTAACTCTAAGAAAGAACAAACCTCTGATACTGCAAAAGCAAACTATATGGCAACAGAAGACGCTTTCCAAGTCCCAAGGTCTACGATTTTGCTAAATGCTCCAAAATTCGTGGGCTATACTCTTGAGTATGTGAAACAAAAGCTGGATGCCTTAAACTACTCTAGCAACAATATTCCGAAGGCAGTCAGCAACAATGGAAGTGTTCAAGTAGGAGAGGGAAATGGAGAAGTTCATATTGCTCAATGCATTTACTCGAAGCGGAAGAGTAATGCAAATGGCAACGCAAGTGCTCACATGACAAATGGTTTTCAGCCCCAGAATATGGAACCAATCGGTGTTCAGGAAGCAGAGGGCGATGGAGGAAAGAGAGATGAGGGCACTGACAAAAACTATTACAGCACTGAAAATGCCTATGTTGGGGAACAAGCTCCACTGGTTCGTGATGGTACGGGGATACAAGCAAGTGCTCAGCTGACAAATGGTTTGCAGGATCCGAACCAAGAGCCAACAGGTGATTTCAAAACGGGTACATCGGGTTTGGGAAATGCAGGTAACCTGGCGAACATGAGCCCTGCAAACATTGGAGGAGGCAACAGCGGTGCAAATCAAAAGTACTTCTCCGAGATATCAGGGGATGATGATATTAACAAAGTCATACAGGAGTTGGAAGCCTCTGAAGTTGATCTGTCGGACTTATTTTACTAAACTTAAATGGAACTCGTCTATTTGCAGTTCCTGTAATTACCGTTGCCAATATTTTTGGGAACTATTCAGAAGTCCTGTGATTTTTTATAATCGCCTAGCCATCTGAAATAAATCATAACTTAAAGAATTTATCAGTATTAAACCAGATGAAGGATTGATTATTTATTAGTATTAAAGGTCACTTACATCCTGAACAAAATTGTAGGAAGGTGAGTTGATTTAATATTATAGATGCAAGGGTGAAAAATTTTCTAAATAAAAAAAATTACGAAAAACGGTGAGAGGATGTTTCCTACAGAAAATGTTTTCTCTTTTCAAAAGGGGAAGTCATTTTCTTGGAAATTGTCATCTTTCTGCTAGGATTTTTCCTTTCTTAAAAAATATTTTATTTTTTCCAAGTGCAAAACAAATGCAGGAAAATTTAGAAAATATTTTTAAGAAAACTAAACAAACGTACAATGAATATTTTCCAGAGTCCAAACAAATGCTGAAAAATCCGGAAAACAATTTCTTCGAAAATGTTTTCCAGGAAAATATTTTTCAGCAAACAAACGAAGCCGTAGTCTGAAATACTCTATTTAGGCGAAGAATCGCGGGACGGGAAAGTGCGCATATGGTGTGGCGGTGCGTCACGGTGTGGCGCGGTGCGTACTGGGTGCGCCAGGTGGCGTACCACGATTTTCTGTGAACTGATTCGTGAGGGAGGAAGGAAGGTAGAATACATAATTGTACATTAATTACTTACTGATCGGAGAATCCCCAATTGAAAAGAGACGAATCTCTACTACTCGTTTTCCTTTATCTCATTGTTTTCTATCACTTTCTATTGATGTCTTCTCCGATTGTAGATGATTTGATGATGGGGCTGAAATATTATTGTGCGTATATGCGTGTATATGTATGTGTTTATTGGGCCTGAGTCTGCTGTTGCTACTATTCCTTCTTAATTTTTTAACTATTAGTTTGCTGATATTTTTTTCAATTCTATTTATTTATGAACTTATGTATTTGATGGGTGCGCGTAATGAATTTATGTATTTGACGTCTTTTATTTAGTTTAGTAAGAATGCTTATTCTTACATTTGCTAAGTAATTATTATTATTATTATTATTATTATTATTATTATTATTATTATTATTATATAATATTTTTTAATATTTTAATATTTTTTTTATCCACCGCACCCGAATTCCCATTTTTTAGAAATTTTCAATTCCGTAGATATAGCTGCCAAGGTCAGGTTAAGGAAGGTAAAATTCAAGTTGTGAACGTGAATGAGTGTACTTGCACGTGAGGGAAATGGGCCACCCATCATATGCCGTACTCTCATTTAGTGACAGGTTGTAGAAACATCAAATTAAATGGAAGAAATACTTGAAGATTACCATACGAACCAAACTTTGAAGAACTTGTAAAGGTCTATAATTTATCCATTACAACCGACTGAATACTAGAACTCTGAATTATCACGTGATTGGAAGCACTATGGGAACTTGGTACCTGACGAGGCCTTAAAGAAGATTAGGAAGTGAAAGGATATCTTTGATGTATTATTTATTTTGATATTTGCACTATTTAAACATGAAATTTAAATACACGTATAGCATCTCCAATAGGACATAAATTTAATTGATCAAATCAAAAGTCAAAAGTCAAAAGTCAAAGCTAGCAAAATTACTTTCAAATATATTTATATTTTAAATATAAATAAAAAGAGATATTCCTTTATTATAAAAGAAATTCTAAAATATCTTATGGAATATATCTCTACACCAAAGCAATAATATTGAAAAAGAAATATCGAGATTTGATATTTTTTAAATCTATGTTACAACATTAATAAGGCAACAAGCTCGAAAAAGGAATATTATGAAAATAATATTTCTTAGAGGTACTCGTGCTATATTAAAAATATTTACTCTTGCACTAAAAATATTTTTATATGTTCAACAAAAGAGTTTTTATTTCAAAGTATCTCAATAGTCATTAATGGAATATTAATATCCATTTTTATCAAGTGATATATAAATTTTCTCTCGCTACGTAAATTTATTATATTTCGGAGAAAATCACTTTATA
>PHNY01132423.1:5871-21332 GCA_003724115.2 Anethum foeniculum
ATTATATAAAATATAGTCAAAATTCAAAAAAAACTATTGTATTATCATATTTAATAATAAAATAATATATAATAATTTTTTTTAAAATATTATTATAATGCCGCCGCGAAGCGCGGCTTATTTTCTAGTTAATTAATAATAGTAAAACTATTTTATACATTGTTATCCCAATAACATGTATTAATTAACATATTAAACATATTTTAATTTATTCTATTTGATCCTTATGTTAAGTCTTACCATAATTAGTTTTTATTATAATATAAGTTATAAATATCGTTCTCACATTTATTTTTCAAATCTGTCTCTTCACCATTCTTTCTTTTTCATTTTTTAGGGCGAAGCAAATGATACAAGAAAAAGTACTTTCATCCCATTATTGAAATAAAAGTTTTAAAACGAAAGTATATCAAGTTTGCATTTATCACCACTTACTTTTCTCTCTTTTCACTATTTTTTAATTTATCCTTCACTTATTTTTTTTCTTCTCTATTTTTTGATTACCCATCACTTGTCTTTTTCTTCTCCATTTCTTATATCCACGTCACCATGTCTTAATTATCCTCATCCATTTATTCTATCTTTTCTGTTTACGAATCTTATTTATCACCTAGACCACTAACTTACATTTTAAATTACTATCGTCAGTCTGACGTATCCAGGATTTCAAACTCATGGGGGCAGAGTATATAATTTTCAAAATATAATTATATTACATTAATATATTTCATAGTTGTTCCCTACGAGACTTCATATTTTGATAGCCTTAAATAATTTTTTCATTATCAATGCTATCAAAAATTTCCCTCTCAATGTACGTACTAAACAATCATTTAAAAAAGCATCTCCTAAACGATTACGTAATCTAATCTTCACCAAATTCATAGCAAAAAACACTCATTCTACCGATGCCATTGCAACCGGCAAAATTAGAGCTAATTTGACTAATAAATAAACTAGAGGATACACAACATTCTTCCTTGTTTCAACTAAAGTCTTGGAAAGATCACCGATGCCTTGAACTTTTGAAAATCGATTGTCGAATCTCATATCAAAAATATAAGTTTCCAATTGATCTTTAAGTATAGCAATTTGAACCCTTGAAAATTCATAAGGATAAAATTGAGCAAGTCGAATCAACTTTTGCTTATCAAATGACGCGAAAGAGTCCTTGGGATTTAAGCAAGCAATGCAAAGAAGTAACTCTGAATTTCTCTCTGTGAAACGATTGTTCAGTTCTTGAAGTTGCATGTCAACGATAGTATAAAAGGACTCCACTTGATAATGACGCAAGTTCGTTACATTTTTTGAATTTCTTCGTGATCTTCCTTTATCCACAAACTTGTCATCCATCTTTGGGATATTGATATTATTTTTTTTCACAAAAAAAAGACACTTCAATAAGCAAAGATTCCCACCCGGAATCTCTCATTTCTTGGAGTCGTTGCTTAGAAATCTTGACTAGGCCTATTGCATTGATGATATCTTGATCTTTTCTTGCAATGCTTGTAACAAATCATTTGTGAGTGCCAATAACTTTTTCATAAAATGTAAGTCAAAAACAAACTCAAATGATTGTAATAAAGCAAGTAAGGCACTAGCTTGGCCTTTTTGTTCCGAATTTGTACCATCCTCGACAATCACATCAAGCACATTAATAACGGAAGAAAACATAGTGATTAGGCTTATCAAGGAAACATAATGAGAACTTCATCGTGTATCCCCGGGTCGTTGAAGAGAACTTTCTTGACGCAAACCCGTACCATTTTGAATGTCTCCATTTTGTATTGCTTCAATTACTTTATTATATTGTGTCTTTCGAAGAAGATCTCTTCTCTTGCATGAAGCTCCCACAATATTTGATAAGTTAGAAACCACATTAAATAACAAAGCAACACGAAAATGATTTTTTGCCACGGCAACTAAGGCCAATTGTAATTGATGAGCAAAATAATGGACATAATATGCGGAAGGATTCTCTTTCAAGATTAATGCTTTTAATCCATTAAACTCACCTCATATATTACTAGCTCCGTCATAACCTTGCCCACGTAAACTTAATATACTTAAACCATACTTTGAAAAAAGTCCTTCCATTCCCAACTTAAGTGATAAAGAAGTTGTATCACTTACATGTACAATACCAAGAAAGCGCTCAATTACACATCCTTTTGAATTCACATAACGTAGTACAATAGCCTTTTGCTCCTTCACTGCTATATCACGAGATTCATCAATTAAGATTGAAAATAATTCATCATAAGATCATTAATAATAGCTTTAGTAGTTTCCACGGAAGCAACATGTACTACATCCTTTTGAATTTGAGGAGAAGTAAGCTTAGAGTTACCCGGAGCATTTTCTAAAACAACTTTTTTATTGTTTCATTATGCTCGGAAAGAAACTTTAATAGTTGTAGAAAGTTTCCTTGATTAACCGAATTCGGGGACTCATCGTTCCCTCGAAAAGCTAGTCCTTGATGTAAAAGAAATCGAATACAGTCAATTGTTGTCATTAGACGCATTCGGTATTCTTTTCGAACTTGAGTTGAATGTGTCTCAAAGGCTACTTCAACATGTTGTTCTTGATTCATCAAGTCTTGACATTTCCTCCAAGCTAGATTATGAGCACTATTATGTTTTCCAACATGAAAATCAAATCTTTCTTTCTTTTTTCAATTTGTAAATCCATCAATGGTAAAACTATCTCCACTTGGTTTTTCTCCAATCTTCGATTCATATAGATAACAACATAGACAAAATGTCGCATCTTTAGAAA
Source organism: Anethum foeniculum (assembly GCA_003724115.2). NCBI lineage: Eukaryota > Viridiplantae > Streptophyta > Magnoliopsida > Apiales > Apiaceae > Anethum > Anethum foeniculum. The sequence continues at coordinate 8,650 of PHNY01132423.1, forward strand.
TGCTATATTCCAATCAAGTGCTATAGTCATCAAACCAAGAAGGAACAGATCGTCTCAATATCAATCCAATTTTTCTTTGTGGAAAATCATGATCTTTTGGTTGACATGACCCTTTTTGAAGATAAAATCTCTATATCTTATCTCGATCATTTGGATGATATTCGAGAATGCTTTTTCTTAACCCGGGATCCGATAAAAGATTATTTAGATCAAGTTCAATACGAGGTTCTTTTGAAGAACACGGCTCATCTCTTGTATTAGCATCATTATTAATTATTTGTTCTACAACAAATGGTATTTTTCTAACAAGAAACTTGTCCATAGCTAATTAAGTTCTAGCCCTAAAATTCATCAAATATAGGTTCTTAATTAAAATCAAGCATTTCACAATTTAATATAGAAACAATATGAAGTATATATTGATTATCACAAACCTATTTTCCACTACAAATTCAACATATTAATTCAATCAAAATATACTAATAATCATGTAAATAGTGTGAGGAAAAATTTAATTAGAGTTACTAACCTTAATGGAAAAAAAATAGCAGGGGAGGAGGGCAAGAGCTAGAAGATCCTCTGCTTTTGTTTTTCTGCAAAAGCAATCCTTTATTTTTGCCACTTCTGATTATGCTCACTTTTTGCAGTCCTGGGAATAAAAGTGAGGTTGAATTGGCTAAGCTCGACGGCCTAGTTCACTAACCTTCCCGAAACATCCGGTCTATAAATTATCTTCCTTAGAGGTTGGTCTGTGACAACCCTGATTTCTCTTCCTTGAAAATAGTGTCGCAGCTTTCTAGATGTTGTGACCAAGGCATAGGCAAACTTCTCCAGGTTTGGGTACATTGTCTCCGCATCCTTCAGAACCTGGCTCATATAGTAGACAGGTTTTTGTTGTCCGGACTCTTCTCGAATCAGGGTTGCTCCCACAACCAGGGTTCCAGCAGACAGGTACAGGTACAAAGGCTCCCCGGGCTGCGCTTTGGTCATGATTGGTGGCTTTGACAGGTACTCCTTGATCTGCTCAAACGCTTTCTGGCAGTCTGGATTCCAATTTATTTCGTTCTTGTTTTTTGCTCCCTTGAGTAGATCAAAGAAATGCAAACATCTCTCTGCTAGCTTAGAAACAAATCTTCTCAGGGTTGCCAGGGATCCTGCTAGCTTCTGAACTTCCCTCTGAGTCCTGGGTGGTTGCATTTCCTGGATGGCTTTGGTTTTCTCCGGGTTGGCCTCAATGCCCCGGCTGCTTATCATGAATCCTAAGAACTTTCCATCTTCAACTCTAAAAGTGCATTTCTCCGGGTTCAGCTTGAGCTTGTGCTTTCTCACATTCTCAAAACATTCTTTAAGATCAGCAATGTGATTCGGGATTGTAGAAGATTTTGCAATCATATCATCAACATACGATTCCAGGTTCCTTCCGAGTTGGCTTTTGAAGATTTCATTCATGACCCTTTGGTAAGTTTCCCGCATTCCTTAGACCAAAAGGCATCAGCTTGTAGGCATAAACAGCTCGGTGTGTTATGAAGGCCGTCTTGGGAATATCAGCAGGGTTCATTTTGACCTGGTTGTATCAAGAGAAGGCGCCCATTAAACTTAGCATGACATGTCTGGCAATGGCATCAATAAGTTGGTCTATGCTTGGCAAGGGATAAGGATCCTTTGGGCAGGCATCATTCAGATCTGTGTAGTCCACACACATTCTCCACTTGACGTTAGGCTTTTTAACCATGACTACATTAGCAAGCCACTCCGGGTATTTGATTTCGCATATGATGTCGGCTTTCAATAGCTTTTCCACTTCTTCATCTATCGCCTTCTATCTTTTGGGGGAAAAATTTCTCCTTTTTTGTTTCACAGATTTCCTCGCCTGGACAACTCCATTTTCGACAGGCAGGAATCGAACCTTCATTATTCACAAGGTGTACTCATGCTCCAACCATGGGGTTAAGACTCTCACTTTATAAAATATGTATACTATAACTTAATAAACCTATAAGATCTGTTCGGGCAAGTACCCCCGCTATGACTCCGTCCCTGACTAACGTATTCTTTTTATTATTTTCATTAATTTTAAATATTTTTAATTTCCCATTTATTTCTTGAAAATTATCACTTAATATTAGTATCAATAAATATGCACCCACATTTCTCAATAACCAACCATATCAATCTAATTTAAATTAATTACTATTATAACAAATGATGGTTAAGTATTTAATAAATATTTTTTTTGTATTAGCTGATTTAGGCTATATCAAACTACTTATATCTCTACTTATATTTATTTTTTAAATGGGTTTTCTTTTCCATTGAACAAGATTTCTTTCAACTTTGTTTAATTCTACACTAAATTTTTCTAAAATTGATTAAATTAATTTTTATATCTATTGATACTTCATCTTATATCAATATAGTATGATTTTTAAAATTTAAATAAGGAGAAAGAAATGATTGATTGTACTCCCTCTGTTTCACAATACATGTCCATTTTAGAAGAAAAAATTTGTTTCAAATTAATTGTCCATTTCAACTTTCAATGCAAGTTTATATTTCCAAAATCAACTCTACACCACCTATCTCTAATTTATATTTCCAAGATCAACCATATTTCACATATTTTACTCAATTAATGCAATTAATCCAACTTTTTTCATCAACATTCATATTTCTTAATATGTGTGATTTTATGAAAGTGAACATGTATTTTGAAACGGAGGAGTAAGGCAGAAACTTGGTAAAGAGGGGATGCAAGAAAGTTTGGAAAACGGACATCTAGAAAGCCTCGGAAGAAAAAGGTATCAATAAAGCGTAATTATTTGGTAAGCTGGGAACGGACAACGAGGGTGTTAATTATAAAGTCTTTACGATATATTTACTTACAACTTTTATCAGTTAAAATTTAATATTTAAATATTTTTATTTATTTAAATATTTTTATTTTTAATTTTATTCAAAAATTACATAAAATATAACATAAAATAAAGATACATGAACACGAAATGAAACGAATATTTGGGTTTGACATTACATACACAACATTAAAGCACTGAACGAGTGATCTTAGTTTTGTTGTCTTTTAAAAATTATACATGCTCGTCATCTTTCTTATTTTTAAAATTTTTTGTCTCATCCCTTATTTCATTTATATGAATAAAATATTCATTGAATGTCCATTCAAGTTACTTTCCTTTATAATATCCTAAATCACTATAATTCTAATATTTTATAATATTTATAAGAAATGAATTAGGAGGCTCAGATTGCTGGAACACTTATATTGTTCGCATTGCTTAAATTTCAATTTAAAAGTTTGAACAGACAGCCTATTGGACTTGCTCCTAAGCTAACAAATATATTTCATTTTGCTCTTTGCTCCAACAAGCGACATGCAGTGAAGTTATCATAATTCCAGAACATAATGAGGTCACACATGACATGTACTCCTGAGTGTTGTCACTCACTCGTACAATACAATCAAAACTCTAACCCTAAATTTCTCAGAGATGCAGCAATATCAATTACATACATGTTTAGTAACATATAATAGGTTCTCCATATATTAGCGTAACGCCTTGGAAGACCTTCAATGTACATATTAACCGAATGAAATAGCAATTTCTTCACGGAAGAAAAGTATAGCTAATTATAGGATCAGTCACGATTAAAACTTCCATCACATGACTTCAGTGAACGCTATCTTTAGTAGTTGAAACCCTTGTGCTCTTTCCAAATCAAAAGGCTTTCAAGAGCTGCTTTATACACTTCTTAAAGTGTTCATCTGTACAACCAGCACGAGATACAATCTGCAGCTTTGAACATAGAACCAACACCTCAAAAGGTTCTAACTTTCTAAACATCTTAGGATCTCGATCATAATCCTGAACATGTAAAGTATGGAAACAAATATGAAGGTCAGAACAATGATGTGCACAAAGTAATACATCTGCACATATTATATATTACAAGGTGATAATACACTGCATGGGTTTTTGATTTATATCTTTATCTAAAATTTATATAAAATATTTATGCATTATAATTGTGATAATAGGGTTAATATGTTATTAGTTAATCAACATCATTTGCTTCAAAAACTACGATCAGAGCTTTGTTTTATTTTTTTGTAATACTAATGAATTGGAAACAATAATACATCCAGTCCATTGAAGACAGACGAGAGCAGTGAAAAGAATAGGTTCGGTTGGAGGTTGACAAATGAACGAACATTGGAAGGAGGAGAACTAGGAGAGAAAACTGTCCTGAAAATTTAAGATAAAGTTACAATTTGACCCCTTAAGCAGCATTTAGGTCAGATTTAGTCAACTTTAAGGTTGAGTATGGCAATTTTTTATTGAAGTTTCGAACAAATGCTAAACTCTGCTGGACAGACTGAAATGATACTTTGCCATATTTGAATATCAACTGACCTTTTCCGTTACAATTACAATAGGCTCAGAACCGAACTTCACTAAAAGCTCTTGGAGTCTCAGCACGATCTTCTCAACATCCTACATTGATATGCAACAAAAGAGAATCTGCTTTACAAATTGAATTGCATTAAATCAAGTAACAAAAAAAATAGATATGTAAAAAATGATATAAATTCTCTTGTTTCTGGTTAGGCTGAACTCGATATCAGAACTCTGAATCATCTTTTGTTCATTGCAATAAAATTCAAGCACCCAGATTAAAATAATACAGATTACAGACTTCGTTTTGATAATAAAGAAATTCAAAATATACAACTCAGACCTAGTATATGAAATTGATAAGTTTAAGGTAATAGAGATAGAGACTGGTGATGTACCTCGCTTCGAAATACATGATGGTCGTTAAAATCCATTCTATCAACACATCTTGGTCTTAGCTGCCATAGAATAATTTATATCCATACATCAAATTAAAGAACCATAACTGCTCGTATCTATATTTTCAATCACAGATGCAATAATATACCTTCTCAATAGTCCGGGCAAATGAATCAGCACAACCAATAGCAGATAAGCAGAAAATAGTCCGGTTATGTATAGCCGCCAAAGGTAATTTACAAGAAACTTTTCCCACGGCAAATAAGTGTGAAGGAGTCATTTTAGCATAGTATATTGGAGCAGCTTTATTGTTTTCACGAATTGTTAATTCGAGGACTGCAATTTCCTGCTCCAACATCTGCAAGTATACATGATACTAATATAAGGTTAATTGTCTCCTTTAGTGGTATCTGCTAAGGCACATATACAATTGACTGTTATAAACCAAGGCACGTTCATTTAATAGTTTTTAGGCAAATCTCTTAAATTGACAACAGCAGCAAAACATACCAAGTCTGCATGATGAACTACAACAATATTAGCTCGCGTCAGCGCAGTCAACGGCTCCCGTAAGGGACCAAGGGGAAGTAACTTTAGGTTACCCCATGGCATCATCCCATTTACCATTACAATATCCACATCACGCTCCAAATGTAGATGCTGCTTAAAAGTATATACAAGTCCATAAGTACGGCCGACTGTACTAATTATGATTTTTTTCTATAGTATAAAATAATGTTCAAAGGCATAGATAGCAGTTAAAATCATCAATTATATGAATGCGTCTGGTAGAATATCATGCTAGAAAAATTTAAATATGGAAGAACTAAAGAGGAGACAAAACAAAAAGATAATAACCTGCATTCCATCGTCTAGAATGGCAACCCCAATGGTGTGAGTTGGTCCGATGTGTTGAGAAGATTTTATAAGAAAAGAAGCAGCAATAGCTGCCCGATTTGCACCTACACCTATCCTGGCAGAGGTACCATGAAAATGTCTTTGAAGCATTTTAGCTTCATCGGCGCAACCATAACCCTGGCAGGCATAATAATTAAACCGAACGATAACAGAAAATGAAACAAATCAGGGAAATAGCAAAAGGGTAAATAAAAACCCTAGTTAGAATGAGAGGCGAAATTCCAGAAAGAAGCAACCAATTAGCAATGAACTCGACCATTGGAGTCTTTCCATTACCACCCCAACTCAGATTCCCAACACTAATAACCGGCACGGGCAACCTGAGTGGAGTCAATTCATAAATAACAGTAATAATAAAATTATGAAACAAAGATAACTAGGGTGTTATTATTAATTAACAACAGTTATGATTATTAAGTACCGGTGATTAGGGAGGAGACGAAAGCGGTAGAGGTGGTGGCGGAGTGAGAGGATGAATTTGTAGACAAAGGAAGACAAGGAGAGGAGGGGGATGAGAGAGAGTTGGATGGTGGAGAGTTTGGAAAGTCCTCCACCTCCTCTACTGCTCCATATCAATGGCGTGTAGGCTATCTCATTCACCATCTTTCGCACTCTCGCCATTTTATTCATTCACATTTGTCCCTGTTTCCCCGTACCTTTAATGAAATTTTCAACCCCATTCTATTTTTTATACTATATTTTAAAAAATTTGCAAAGATACAACCCAATTTTAAGGGCTTAATTTTGAATTACCTTTACTTTAAATTTGTGCAATTTAGATCCTTTCTCATTTAAAGTTAAGTAAATATTCACTTATGAAAACTTTATATAAGAGCACTCAAAATAAAATGCATTTGAGGGATACGTTTATTTTTATATTACAATTCTACAACTCCTGTCATATACCATCAAATTTTCTAAATTAAAAACAGGAATAGGTGAATTAGTTTTCAAGTAAATAGGTAGTAGACTGACTCAAATAAATAGGTTTCAGATATGTCTTAAAAAATATGTCTTTGATTAACATTGCTATTTTGAAAAAATTAAGGTCGAGATGAAAAATAAAGGGACTAAAGTGTAAACACCAAAATATGTGTACCATTTTTCGACCAACCGCCTACTAAAATTTTAATGTTTCGACTTTAATAATATATAATATAGATAGATGCTTGAAAATTGATGTGGCTCTAAACAGACTCATCACGAGAATAATGATAATGTTGGTTCTGAAAAACTAGTGGAGTTCTCGTAGCGCTATGTTGACAAGGACTGTATAACGTTATTTTGACCAGAACCTCGCTCTTATCACATCAACAACTGGCCATGTGCATCACAATTTAAAGAGGCTTGAAGAGACATGTGTGTGATTGTTAGTGTTTGTGCGTCAGAGACAACACTATTATGTTTTTATTTTAAATATTTGGATTGTTACAATTATTTTTTATCGATTATTCTATTTTTATTTATTATGTCTTTATTTACTGTGATATATATGTTACAATAATAGATATCCTTGGAATAAAATATGCATTTAATATCTGTAAGTACGTGACTTAGAAATGAGATTATGATAATAGTATCGATATTCCTAAAGGTCTCTAGTCAAGTATTATTGTTAAAGGATAATAATAATGCATAAATACTAGTATGGTTTTTGACCGATGACCACGTATGTACAGTGATACTAAAGTCAAAAATATAAGCACGTGTGTAGGTATATGTTGTTGGATAGACCCAATGTAAGATTCTACATGTTTGTAGTGTCATAAAGCGATTCTCATTGTGATAATGATGTGATGATCCTTGTACTTGAAATTATTATATTTCTATATGAAAATTAATATACTTTAATTACAACAAGTTACCTTTGACCGAGTAATGATAAAAGTAGACTTCAGGTATTTTATGAATCATATGAGAAATATATGAATAATCTAGAAATGATATAACCTTTCTATTTTAGAAATGATATTATTGGCCCCTTGTTTGAGATAGACTATGAAATGCATGATCATGCTTAAATGTTGATTTCAAAAGATAGTCTACTCATTGATCAAGGAAATGTGGATTAAATTATGAAGAGGGTGACACATTACATGACTCGAGTTTAATCTATAATATATGATTAAAGAGATCAAAATTACATTATACATTATTCACGAAATGTTTAATCGAATCACCGATTTAATTATTATTACTTAGGTAGCAATGATGTATTACCAGATTCTGCTTATTGTTTACGGTTTTAGATTAGATTTATAAGTTGTTGCCAATGTAATAATAACCTAAATGTTCACACAAAAAATGCTTGAAGGGTTATTTAATTTAAATACAGATTTAAATCATATGAATGTAATTCGAATTATTTATTAATAATTAAGTAAGACTTAATTAAATGAATAAATATGCATTTCAAATTTACTATTATTATTAAATCTGAAATTAGTTGTTGATTGATTGTATAAGACTTAATTAGATAACAAATAGGAATTTAATTAATTGGATGAGAGATATAATCGTTTTTCACTCCTTTATGTATAAACTCTCTTGTGCCTTGTTAGAGAACATGCATTTTATTTGAAATGATGGATTTCAAATGACATGATTTGAGTTGTCATTTCAAATTCTCATATTTATTTGAATGCACTGAATTTCAAATGAAATTCAAATCCAAATTCTTTCATTTATCCAAACATGTTATTTGATCAAATCCAAAAATTTAAATGAAATTCAAGTTCCCAAACGGGCACTTAAGGCTGATTTATGGGTTAACGTTTTTATTAGATAAAAAATTCAAAATTCTAGCAGCAAGAAGAGAGAGATAGAAAGAAAACGAATTCTGGTTTTGAGTGCTAGTACACACTCGTCCTCCGTATAAGCGTTCGTGTGGATACCATTATCGCATTAATCGTTTGTTGCGGAATAAGTGGTGAATGAGTAAAGCCAGGACCTCCATTAGTCATACATATAAACTTTTAAAAATTTTTTAAGGTAAAGATTCTACCCACGAGTTAAATATCTATTTCTCGCATGAAACATGTGGAAGGTTTCGATTTTTCTGATTTTCAGTTATTTTTATATCGTTTCCGTTGTTTTGATGCGTGAAACTCTTTAGTGACATGAGCTCTGTCATCCAGATAAAAGATATAATTGTAACAAATTATGAATATATGACCTGACAGGGTCTTTCGTCATGATTCTTGTGGGATTGTATCACGCTTGGAAGGACCCCTTTGAGGTCATCAGTTAGATATTATCAGGATCGTATCACATGTAAATATATTTATATGACATTTCACAAAGTGGAGGCAGATCGCACGGGTGGTGGATGGGTTGCTCTACATGCGTAGGCTCTCGGAAGTCGCATTCGTTATAACGAGATTGTATCGCACATCTTTTTAGTGGCCGCGTGCAAGGTCGTCTCGGGGTCATATTTGTTAGATGCTTTACTCACAATTTCAAGCTGCGTCATAATCAGTTACAAGTTTCTATAAGGCGATTCCGAAACGTTTAGCGACTTGGTCGTGATGACCGGACCAAACCCGAGTTCATCTAGGTGATTTGTCCTTCAAGAATTACGTGCGGCTTGAACGCCTCTTGTTCACGGTTGATTGATAGTTTGTGGCAAGAGAAAATACACACGCATTCTACAAATTAACAAGAAAAATCAGCTACAAGTCTCGTCGGTTTATGTTTCGTATTTTTCGAGTTCTAACAAAATTATTCATTATGAGAGTATTCGTTAATGGAAGATGTTATGCTGCAGATTATCCAAACTTTCCGCAAGAAAACTGCTACAAAAGGAAATTGCTGATAAAAGCAACTTTATAGTTGTTGAATTGTACTTTAATTTTTTTTGTCAAAAAAAAAAAATGCAGTTACTTTTTTCCAGTTACATTTGATACCATATCTCTGAGAAATTTTACAGACTTTGTAACAGGGGAATTGATAGCCATCAAATTATACAAAACATTCTCAACTTCAGCAAGAGAAGGCCTTGCCTTAAATCTTGAAACCAGTTTCAAATCTCCTTCCTCTACCCAAACACTCCATTCTTCACCACTTGACAACCCACTTCTAAAGATCACCCCTCTTCTCCTGCTTAATATCCCTCTTACTTCCAAACCGGTGAATGAATACACAACCTCAAATGAAGCCACAAATCCTCTCAGTTCACCAAATGTAGCCTCTTCATCAAACCCCCATCTCGGATTGAAAATTGCGACTGGCCTAGGATAAAAACTGTCACTAACTGCTTTTATGACTGATAATTGTGAAGTTTCTGGCGCCACAAATACTGCAATGTCATTAGACCCTAAATTTCTGTTATTTGCTGATAAAATATCCATATGCTCAACTGTGTTTTTAGAGTATGATCCAAAGGACTTGATGGCAGCTTCCTTTAGAGTAAGATTAGGCCAAAGAATTAAAATCTTGATAGCAGAGCCTTTTTTAACTGGCGTGTCTCCAAAAATTTGGAGAGCCAGTTGGGAGAGGCAATCCGGGGATTCATCGTCCACTACTGGAATCTCAAGACGGAGTTTAGGTTGCTTCAGTTTCTTGAATTTTCCAGCCAGTTTTGCATTGTTTAGAGGCTTATCTAAGGCAGTAGAAAGGGATGTTTTGGCTTGGAGTATGGCTTCTTCTTTAGATCTTGGTGGAGATAGAGAAGAGGAAATAAGTAATGGATAAATTTTAGATTTGTGAGAAACAGGTTTTGATGGAAAGGTAGAAAGATAAGATAGTTGTTGTTGTTGATGATGATACTGATGTTTGGGGAATGGAAAAAATATGGAGGGAGATGTTAAATGGAATTGAATTGTGTGGCTAGAGGTTTTAATTGTTTGGAAATGCAGAGCATGGAAATCACAAGCCATTGTTGAGCAAATTAAGCGAGTCGAAAGAGAGCCAGGTATATAGTGTAGATATAGATAAGAACACATGGAACGATGACAGCCATACAACATAACAAGTATATATTTGTTATACACCACGGATGTCCCAGTTGGTTGAGACCGTGACTTAGGGGCTTACTACCCCGAGGTTACATGTTCGATTCCACTGGGAGACACGGAAGTAAGTGGGTACGAGTGTGCTAGTAGCAGTCCTCCGGATTAGTCGAGGTGCGCGCAAGCTGAAAAATAAAGTATAAATTTGTTGATAATCCTGGAGATGGACAACAGATATATGTTTGAACTTAGCTTGTGATCTCGTTTGTTTCCCCATTTTGGAGATTATAAGCACTTGTTGTCGGTAACTACTTTTTTCTTTTCCAATTAAGTATCTTTTTAACCAAAGGCCCTCATAAGATGTTACAAACATTAATATCACAACTTCATGGAACCTGAATCTCTCTTTATAACAGTGAGCTTTTAGGGAGCAATCCCCTCGTGTCTTTTTATCTTGTTAAATTCAGTTGTTGGTGCACAATTGCATGGAACTGTAGAAAGATAAACAAACATCTTGACAAGACAACGGGATAGACCCATACTATAGTCCATACATAGTGAACATACTTCCACAACTCAATTGCTTTGCAATAAGTTACACTTTCAAACTTATATAAACATCAGAAGCATCTAACTCGTGCAACTAGAGGGTGCCGCACAAGAATCAGTGAGGTATCAACAGAGGAGGTGGCATGAACAGCCGCACATGTAATGGAAACTCTAACGTAACTGATAATCAGCACATGCAGCAGGGTCTGAAGGGTGCGGGAGGCATGAAGGTAGGCTGGGTATGGATGTTTTTTAGCCAGTTTTCTACCTTATCTTTCTCACCCTTATCTACCCTTTAAATTCATCAAAGACGGATGTTCTAATCCCAGAACACAGGAATTTCAAAATAAAACAATAAAAACACAATAATCATGACGGGCATCCATTAGATATAAAAATTTGGGTAAAGCAGATAGCCGAGCACTGAAAAATCTGGAATTATCCTGTGATGCACTGGTACACATATTGTTAAGTACCTCTCTTTATGCATCTGCACAGGCAATTTGACTGTAACTAATTGTTTAAGTGCTAATCTTGGACTCTGATGACAGTTTATGAAATACGGTCTAATGATAGTTCTTCACAGAATGAATGGGGTTAAGTATCTGATGTTTTTCAGCATTAACATTTATTATCATTCTGACAACTACGCTGTGGAAATTGGGATGGTGTACAAAAATTAGAACCTTAAAATATCTGTGCTATGGGATAGTTACGTGTGTGTATGTGCGGTGTGCCAAAGGATTAAAAATGCTTATGCTATGCCTTTTCAAATATGTGGCTTGCACTTGGTAGTTATTATGTGCAAAGACAATTATTATTGGTTAAGAGTTTATCCTCTGTCGTCCCAGGTTCTGGGTTCGACTCTGGCTCACCGCGAGAATTACTTAAAACGGATACTCAATTTTAAGGCTATAAGCCATATTAGTCTAAAAAAAAAAAAAAACTTTTTCTCATATATTAGGTATATTCAGTGAATTACTGACTGTAATTTTGAATAAGATTGGATTCAAAAGTACCACCACCCTTGGAAGAAGTGAGTATTACTTCGGATGCCATTTGTGTGGTGTATAGTAAAGGCTGAGAAGCACCCTTCAGAGTGAGCTATTACAACAGAAACAAAAGCTAGGCTACAAGTTTCTTCCCTCACTCTCTCAAACCAAGGCAATGGCAGCTCATGTAAACAGATTGTTGGAAGTTTTACCAGCCACTCCAAAGCTTTGTAAATCCGCAAAGCCCTGGAGGATGGTAACAACAATGAGCTGTTCTGGCAAAAAGTTGCAGCAAATTCAAGAAGACGCCATTAAAACAACAAGAAGGACGTCAATAAGCTTTGCTTCTATAGCTTTTCTTGGAACTTCTGGTATTGGTAAATCTCTTGCAGAAGATAATGGGTTCTGGCTCGATGGTCCTTTACCAGTACCCTCTGTCAACAATAGTAAGCCTAGTTTTCTTA
>PHNY01132423.1:21414-33267 GCA_003724115.2 Anethum foeniculum
ATATCTATGCAGAGATTGTAAATGAGGAGACAGGGACTCGGTCATTTCTAAAGAATGGACTCTACATGGCTGATATTGGTATAAAAGGAAGGCAGTACAGGATATACAAGTACGCTTTTGATCTATTGGCCATGGGAGATTTGATAGGAAAAGATGCTTTCAGTTACGTTAGGAAGTATTTGCGCCTAAAGTCTACCTTTATGTACTACGATTTTGACAAATTGATCTCAGCAGCTTCAGTAAATGACAAGAAACCTCTCACTGATCTGGCCAACAGATTGTTCGATAGCTTTGAAAAGGTATGCAACATAACAATGGCCATTATTTGACAAAGTTCAAGCACATTTCTAATCCATAGCCATAATTTTATTTTATATTTTGCACAGCTTGAGGGTGCCGTGAAGGAGCACAACCTTGAGCAGACAGAATCCTACTATCAAGACACCACCGCAATTCTTCAGGAAGTGATGACTAGAATGGCATAAACAGCACCCTATTATAAAGGGAAAGAGAGCCATATATGACCTGGGCAACATGTCTAGTAAAATGCTAATATTACTTCTGTTTCATGCATTATTATGTATACATGTGCAAAAGCTATGTTAAACTACATGAACACTAGATATGAAGAATTGATCTTAAACTACATTTATTCTCAAATACATTTCAAATGAAAAACATAAGCTTTTTATCTTTCATCATACAAACCACAATGTCGGACCTTTTATACAATAATAGAGGCAAATCCTGTTAGGTAATTCTATTAATTCTAGGTTAATCCCTACGCTCCGTGTAGATACGACATGCATTGTTCATGCTCATCCATAACTCAAGCGATGATGATCTGAAACTCGCATGTTTGTTTGGCGCCTAGGAATGCCAATCTCACAAGCATTGACTCTAGCAGCAAACCGTAGAGAACAAAGTGATTCAGCCACTGAGGACTGGTCAGGAGAAACATTGACAACCATCAAAGTCTTCGATTCCCCACCCAGGCAAGGCTGATTGAGCAGCAATTTGATTATATACAATTTAACAAGCTAACATGAAAACAAATAAATGGAAAATATTCTTTCTTGGTGTAGGTATATTTTTTTAAATTAAAATGATCTCTCATGGAAGTTGGAAAGACTTAGAAACCAAAAGACATTCATACTGGTATAAAAAACAACATTTACTACATAGTCCAATAGAAAACTATAGCCCGTCACTATCTTAATCCATATTCACTTAAAATTTCCTTCAAGAACACGGAAATTTCCAAGAATCTAAAAACTATCAAACTTCTCTTTTTCTATCCGGGAGAAAAATAATAAATATCTTAAAAAATTATGGCAAGATAATTCTAATCATTATGCTATTTTAAAGCATTTACCTGGAGAAGGTAAGTAAGCTTTGAGTTTCTGAATGGTATGTGCTCCTCCTTCTTTGCAAGGGCAAATATGACATCACTTAAAGATGATAAACTCTTGTTGATAGCCTAAAATGAGTTGTTAATTAGCGTTTTTGTCATGATGCATTGACAATTAAAAATTAAAGAAAATTCTCATAGGTATAACTGTCTACCTGTGTTTCTTTCAGCCGATCTCCAGTAGAGCCACTTCTAGAAAGACGCTCACTACCAGCGAGGTCAACAAGATTTAGGACACCTTGAACTTGTTGTGCCGTGCTCTGAAGATAGTGAGAAAAATAGTTACCACATCCAGACCAACTTACTAAAAACAATATATGATACATAGAAGTAGATGTATACCTCATTGAAGCCAGTTATCCGTAAAGTGAAGACAAAATGACTTCTAGATGATTGTTCATTCATTTGAGTTTTTCCGACGGACCTAGAGAAGATGAAATTTCACCCTTTTATATATTAAAGTATGCATTTCTTGAAGTTAATTAGGGTTGATATTGTACGAAGAATAGCATTATATAAAAGAAAATGATTGTTTTTTGTTGAAATAAAATTCAAGCTGATATCAAAGAGAGTTTATTTGTACGGAAGAGGGAAACTATAGATTCTATGTTCTATGTACTTGTAAACTGAGACTGAATAGCAGTACATACCTGCTCTGTGCTGCTCGATCTAAGAAAAATGAAACCTCTCCACTACTACGAACATCTATGATAGTCAAATCTGAGACATGCGTATTTCCACTTGTATCATGCTTAATAATATACTGTTTTGACATATCAATGGATGATCGATTTGTTGACAACAAGTCACGTATAGTTTCGTTGTAGATTTCCAACATAGACACCTAGAGGTAGTTTTAACAAAAATTGTGAATGCATAATAATCAACAATCAAATGTTGAACAAGGACTAAGTTTTTCTCTCGCTGACCTGCATATCATATTTCCATCCTTGTTGCTCAAGTGACTGTTTAGTCTCAAATATCTGTTGTAACGATCGAGGAATAAGTCCTTCTTTATCTGATGAACTTCCTGACTTACCCATCATTGTATAGGTTTTACCGGAACCTGTTTGACCATAAGCAAATATACAAACCTGGTATATGTAAAATCAAACAAATTAGCACGTAGTTCTACTTGCATGCAAAAATTGCACAATGATGAGAACAATTGTAGAACGAAAATGTCAATAACTAGTCAGCTACACTCATAATAATGACTTTATAAGAATGTTTCTAAAACGGTCAACTCTAAAGTCTCCTCCGCATGCACTAGACAATTAATAAAAAATCTCTTTGCATTCAAGTGACATGATTTAATAGTATATAAAGATCATATTAAATTATAATTCTTTCAAAGGACATAATTTAATAGTATATGGGAAACTCATAAAGTTTTAGAGCTTACATATAAGTGTATACATATTTTGTAATTAATTATATGACTTGAGTTCTGATACCTACACGGAGGTGCTAGAAATTTCCACATTATTTTTTTAAGAGCTTGGAATGAGTCTCATTTGTGTTTGGTTTAGGGATAGACCTGAATTCCTGATTAAGCTTAAGGATTTGACTCGGGTTATATGGTATCAGAGAGTCGACTCTCAAAAGCTTTTACTTGGACTGAGTCATCCATTAGAGTTGTGTAGCCACAAGTGGGGATAAAATTGCTTGTGGTATTATCCTACAATGACAAAGATCCAGATATGGGTATACGATGTGAGCCAAGAGTATATAGTACACAAATGAATCATGATCATTAGGAATTTGTGGTGATTATATTGGATCTAGATTTTTAATCTAGGCTTGGGATTTGACATAGGTTGTCACCCTTAATACTTACAAAAAATAAGTTTAGACATAATTCTATCAATTTTCTAGTACTTGATAATAGAGAGGGTAAAAAAATAAGAATTTACAAAATTATAAGAAACCAATAAAAAATTTCGAAACAATGAGGAAGATATATAACAATATAATAAGTGATGTGGAACAAAAAATTATTTTGTGTATATTTCATATTATTAATTAGAAAAATAGATTCGATTGTAATTTATTAGGTATTAATTATACTAGATAAGTAGATTAATAAGAATATTCTAGATTATAGTATTAGAATAAAAGGATTTGTTTCCTTTATTAGAAGATTTTTACTTGGCGGATAAGTTTACAGATTTACTCCTATATAAAATATAAAATGTAATCTTTTACTATTAAGAAGACTTTTAATTGATTATTGAATTGAGATTGTGTGAATTTTTTTGCAGTTAATCCAAAAAATTCTATATTTTTTAATTGCTGTCCTGCATCAAGTGATATCAAGAGACACCATTCCTCTCTACAAACACTAGTAGACCAGACCTTTTACTGCCTGTATACTCACTCTCACAACCCTTTGTTGGGCTTGCTAAGCAGACCTAACTCCACATTAGTATGATATTGTCCGTTCTGGGCCGAGCCCGCACGGATTTGTTTTTGGGTCACTCCCAAAAGGCCTCATACTAATGGAGTTATCTGGCTGCTTATATACTAGCAATCTGCCCCTCCCACAACCGATGTAGGACAACTCCTAACAATCTCCCCCTTCACACATCGAGCTTGACACCT
Source organism: Anethum foeniculum (assembly GCA_003724115.2). Classification (NCBI taxonomy): domain Eukaryota; kingdom Viridiplantae; phylum Streptophyta; class Magnoliopsida; order Apiales; family Apiaceae; genus Anethum; species Anethum foeniculum. The sequence goes on from PHNY01132423.1 coordinate 25,430, forward strand.
GTCAAATCTGCCTCCTTCAGTGTAACCAGACCCCCCCATGACCCATACTGGAATCCATCTGGCTCTCTGCCTCCCCCTAGGCCCATACTGGAAGGCCCGTCTGCCTCCCCCTTAAGCCCATCCCGGGGTAGCCCATTTGCCGCTTCCTAGGCCCATCTGGGAGTCCGTGTGAGATTGTTATGGATCGTTACAACCAAAGCTCTGATACCACTTGTTGGGCTTGCTAAGCAGGCCTAACTCCACATTAGTATGATATTGTCCGCTCTGGGCCGAGCCCCCACGGATTTGTTTTTGGGTCACTCCCAAAAGGCCTCACACTAATGGAGTTATCTGGCTGCTTATATACTAGCAATCTGCCCCTCCCGCAACCGATGTAGGACAACTCCTAACACCCTTTACCTAAACCTTTTATCAAACACCTTGCCTACATTAAAAAAACACATCTCAGCAGCATCCAACAGCCACCATAAGCTATCCAGCATCAATCAGAAAGCTACAAAATAGTCCCAAGGCATATTGAAAGTTATAAACAGCCCCTGAATTCTTCAGAACTTACAAATCAATCCTCATTTTTATGCAACGGTAAACAGCCGTCTTGATATGTATTTGGAGCAAAACAATTGGAGATTACGAAATTTGGAGAATAAGTTTGAAGATTTGAGTTTGCAAATACAAGATGTGCAAGCAACACTAATGGATCAACTTGGTGTGCACTGTGCGGCATCATCTTCCACCTCCACCTGTAAAACCTCCATCCCCAACTGTTGATCATGTTCTTCATACTCCTAAAGTTCAGTATATCAACATTGAAGAACAAGAGGATGAGAAGACATCTTTTTCATTGTTTTAACATTGAAAAAGATGAGGTAGAGGAGGTTTTTAAAAGCGAAGTTGTAAACAACAAGAGAAACTTCACCAAGGTGGAATATGTTGATTTTTTAGGCATTGACAACAATTGACAACAACTACCACATCAAAAAAGCTTATCGTGTGCGTGTTGTTTTCGAAGATCTTGCTTATGGAGTTGAAACTTGATGTCTTCAAGTGCTATAACAAGTCATCGCTTTGTTTGTTGATTCTCAAATTTTATAGAACTCGTGGACAAGTTTTTTATAAAGGCGAGAAGAATGACTTGGAACGAAAAATTAGAATACTAGTTTGTGTATATTTTATATTATTAGTTAGAAAAATAGATTTGATTGTAATTTATTAGGTATTAATCATATTAGATAAATAGATTATTTAATATTCCAGAATATAGTAGTAGAATAAAAGGATTTGTTTCCTTTATTAGAAGAATTTTACTTGGTGGCTAAGTTTAGGGATTTACTCCTATATACACTGTAATATTTTATTATTAAGGAGACTTTTATTAAGGAGACTTTTGATTGATTATTGGATTGAGGTTGTTCTCTCTCTTGTTATAGGTTGCGATCCTAACAAACTTTTCTTCCGCGGTTGAGAAATCCTAGAGGTAGGTGATTCTTGTTTGGTTGAATCACTTTTGGCGTGACTGTTAATCCACATAATTCTATTTTTTATTGATGTCCTCCATCAATAAGAAATGAGTATTTTTCAAGATTCAAACGCACAACACATCATTATGTAAAACATTCTCCTATGACCCATCTTAGCTACTAACTTTTTAGTATGTACTAATATTTAGCACTAACTATGAAATCAAGCAAGGGCCACTATCCACTCTACCCCTTTCTTCCGCCACATGCCTACAAGATAATCAACCATCAAAATTAATAACTTAATGTGTTGATGCTTAGTTAGTAATTCATCACATATATTTTTTTGTTATCATTTTTAAAGGAAGTTATGAAATGATGGAGAAATATCAAGTAGACTTCTCTGTTACCCATACTCACAATTTTTTCCATTCCATCACTGTTCTTCGTCTTACAACTAGACACTTGACACTCAAAGGAGTATAATTCAAAAAAAATTATATAAAAGGTTTGTGAATGAATTTCAGAAATAAATTTATTATTGAAGTAAACTAGACACTGTATGACCTTATAGCCATCCAGAGCACTTTGTACAAGCTGGGATATCTCAACAAACACTTCGTCTTGTGAGGCTTCAGGCGCGAACACTTTGTCAAATGTAAAAGAATGCTTTTGTCCTGCTCACAATGACGACAATGTTATAAATGATCAACATAGATTTAGTAACAACTTACCATATTTAATATAATGAAAATATATTCCATTATAAAGTACCATGTTGAATTAAGTCGATTCCGCGACCAAATGCTTCCATTGTTGTAGGATAAGTAATAATGTTTTCTTCTGTTATAATGCCATCCTCGATCAACAAAGGCCGCACCCTACAAAAAACTCGGATGTTCCCTTTCAATTCCTGTCTTGCCGACAACACACTTTTGTCATGATATAATTTACCCATAAGAAAAGTTAAGTAATGAAAGAATAAGCAACAGGAATAGTTTTACCAATATAGTATTATGCAGCTTTTTACGAAGTTTTTCTCCATCCACAATCTTTATTTCAGCTGTGTCTAGACGACTTTGTAGCTCAGAAATTATTATTTTTTGATCTTCAAATCCCATTCTAGTTTCCAATGCCGACATATCGGACATCTGCAAAAGTGTATATATATATATATATATATATATATAGTAAAAATAAATTATTTCTAGCTAAAAGGGTTTAACAAAAAATATAATTCTTTTTAACTACCAGAAAATCACTCTCAAGTTGCACAATTGTTCAAATTAAGGTATAGCTAAAACAAAAGGACAAGTGGCCTATTTAGCAAAAAAAAAAAAGGACAAGTGGCCCTATTTCAAAGAACCTGCAATTTTTTCTCAGCAACAGCGAGCTGGTCCTCTAATTTTCTGAGTTGATCAGTTTGAGATGAACATTTGGCCTGTGACAAAACATTATTACTTTAAAAATTAAAATATACACCAAAACCAAAGGAAAGTGGCAAACACTAACCTCAAGTTCATTCGACTTTAATGTCGATTTTTCCAACTCAGTAAATGATTTTTCTGCGCATTCTTTGTATCTCACACGTTCTATTTTTACAGCCTCCAATTGTGATTGTTGTTGATCACGATCATTCCTAGTTTTTTGCAGATCTCCTCTCAAACACTCAATTTCATTGATTAATGCTTCATTTTGTTTCATTGTCTCGTCTTGAGAAGCCTGCAAAAATAAATACAGAAAGATGCATGTGCATACATAAAGTTTTTGAAACTACTTCATTTCTAGATTTGAAAATTTTGAAAGCAATGTGAAAGCAATGTCGCTTATGATAACCACATAAATCCAGAAAGGTTGATAACCACAGTCCTGACTAATTTGGTTGTAAGAATATTCTGTTGGAGTTAACAACTTGATCAGATGATGACCCATATGAGGATCACCCGAAATATGTACAATTAATTTTGAGCAGATTTGTGTACATCTGATAAGAAAGAGACAAATAGACAAGATTTTTAAGAAAGAATAAGTTCTAATATTTGGGTGGGAGTTGATCAAGAGGGAAAGGAACTCACTCTGGATGAAGTAACCTGATCCTGCAAAGAATTGTAGTGGCTCCTTAAGTTGCTCAGTTTCTCCACTACAACAGATTTTTCTTTCTCTACTCGCTTAAGGGTTTCATTAGTAGTAGCAAGCTCTTTCTGGAGTTTACTGTTATAATCTTGCAAACTCGTATTATACTCCTGCAGTCTCTTGTACATATCGGTTAGCGAGATAATCTGTAGGGTACAGAAGATACACAATGTCAATGCACTGTTCATAAATATTGTGTGATTACTACATAAAATTCATAAAGCCGTTATAGCTTCACCTTTTGAGTTACACTTGAGTTCTCTCTTTGAGCTCTTGCAAGCTCTTCTGATAGCGAACTTCGCAACCTCTCCGCTGAGGCTCTCTCCATTTTTTCTTTGTTCAGAATTTCCAGTGCAGCCTGATTATAACTATCAACCAATTACACTTGACATACAACAATTAAGTGAACCCTTAAAGTAATCCAATCCAAGTATGATTTTACTTGTTTTCTAGTCATACCAACTTATCTGATTCTTCCTGAAAAACTTTTTCTTGTAAAGACGTGCAATTCTTTCTCAACTCCATTATGATTGAATTGAATTCTTCCTCCTTTGAATTCATTAGCAACTCTGTGAGAATCGGGCGCTCACCAGTTAATTCCAGTAAAATGCCAATCAAACAGGAGGAAGAAAAAATAGAAGAAAAACAAAAATGGTAATGTACCCATATCATTGCATTTCTTCTCCGCTAATCCCAACAAATTTTTAAAATTGTCCTGCTCAAAGAGAAAATTCCCTTCAAGTTGTTGGAAGGATCGAATACAGCGCCTAAGCTTCTTTATATAGTCCATCATCTGATCACATTTTTCCTATACACAGTATTTTAATAAAAGAAATAGAAAACGAGACAATTAACAAAACTGTAAAAAAGTAGTGATTGAGTAAAAGGACAAAATGTAATCCTCCAAATTACTTGTAAACACAGATGAGATGAGATCCAAAATGGGGCACTACACTAACCTTAAGATTGAATTTGTTCTTGGTTTTCATCTTCTCATTGAGCAATGCCTCAACCACCTCTTGTTTTGTAAACTCGCCATAGGCCGGGCCGGCTAGATCTTCTTGTGCTGCACCATTTACAACAGAAAAAACTTGTCTAGCGGGGCCCACCATCTTGGAACCACCGATCGAATGTCTTCTTCTTCTATTTACAACAAGTACACATCCTTGTTCATCCTCCACATTAGGCTTAGTGTTTGAAATGGGTGGTGTTTTTGAAGCCATATGTAAGTGAAAGAGTGTTAGAATAGAATATGGTGGTGGGCACGTGAATTGCAATGAAAGCTATGATATCGCAGCCGTTGCTTTAATGTGCAGGCAGGGATGATGATGATGATGATCTCGTAAATTAATTAAACTGCTTATAAACTACTACTACTTCTACACTGGAGTAGTATAAAGTACCAAAGCTGTATTGTTGTCTGTATCTAAGTACCCTCCTCCATAGTCCATATGTAACTATGTAATGTAGTCTTTATCTTTCTTCTAACCTGTTGCGGGCGGTGGGTGTGTACATTAACAAATGCTAATTTTAAGATATCATTTATGTTACGTAAGGGAGGCTGTTGGATTTATATTTTAAGAGTGGATCGGATTTTTTCTTTTCTGTTCCTTTCCGTGACATTTAAAATATTTATTTAAAAATTTTGGAGTCGTGTGTTAGATAAGGCTGACACGTGTTAAGAACAAAATTCAGACTTATTTGACACCCGGGTGTTAAGAAAAAATTTATCGTTTATGTTTTTAAATATTTTAAATAAAAATTAGAAAATTTTGAAATATAATGGAAACTCCAATTTAGGGGAGTCCTAGTCTTATCAGTTATATAAGAGATTTTCCTCTTTTGATTCTATATTTTTCCAATTGTGGTCATTGATTTATTCATATAAATTTATTCTTAGAATAACTAATTGGGAAATTAACATCATATTAAAGACCAGTAGCTTTTGTATTGTGTCGCTGCGAGGAAGTTGCGACATCTATTCTATTATTGGTGCCTTCCTAAAATCCTAATGCAATTCTTACCGCATTTGCGTCCCTTTTAAGTTAAACTTCTGGGTGCAGATACTGGTTATACAACAACATTCACTTAAATTTATTAATTCCACAACTTTATGCCAAACGTGTTGCACAAACAATGCCAATTCCTCCATTACATGCAAAGAATATATTATACAGTAAAGTTTCATTTTAATTATCATTCCATTTATTAATAATTTCGATTCCCAAGTGTCTGCATTTCTCCTTTTCATCTTATCATAAGCTTAGGCAATTATTAATGTGGTTATATGACAATGCTGACATCTCATCGCCATTTGATCATTAAATTTTCCTGATAATAAGAATTTGTCAATTAAGAATTTAACTGGAACTGTACAACCCCCTTTTCGGTCTGTTTGCTACTCAAAACCAAAATTAGATGGATTGACAATCCAAACGGAAAGCTGACTGTAGCAAAAATGATACTACTTGACATATTTGATAAGATAGAGAAAGTGATGATTACACGGAATACTACAGTTCAGTCTAGTGATGAGTGGAACTATTAAGTAGCAGCCACAAGTTCTTCTGTCTTCTCTTTTTCCTTCACCACCCTCTTCCACTCCTCCGCACTGTCTATAATCTCCCCGGTCTTTATTAGATAACGAACCCGCTTTCCATCCTCAAGGATTTTGTGACCTACTCGGCTTGCTACCTCCTTTTGTTTCGAGTAAAGCATCACATTTGAGCTGTGGATAGGTGCTTCTACCTGGAATAACAATAAATGGTAAAATATGATACCCCTGCTGACACAAAGATGAGGCTACTTGATACACTTACTGTGTAACAACTGCATGATACATGTACGGATAGGTGGGAAACCTTAATGCTTAATGCCAAAATTAGTTGCGTTAGACGAGTATTGAAGCATAGGAAACAACCTTTAGTATCTGCCCTGGTTCACCTTCTTCCCTGCTCTTCATATGCTTGGTTTTCAAATTGATTTCTTTCACTACAATACTGCTGTTATGCTTGAATATCTTGCTAATCTCGCCAATTTTTCCCTTGTCACGTCCAGATATTACTTTTACAGTATCACCAAGCTTAACATGCATTTTTTGTAGAATTGGAAGGCTGTTTGGCTTGCACTTCTTCCGCTCCCATCGCTTTAGCTAAAAATTGAAAAATGAAATATTCCAATAACGTGAAATTATGCACCTTAAGAGTTATGTACTTGGCTCATGCCTTTTCCAACCGTTTTGCATAGCTTATGGTCATGACATTTTGGTATCTAATGTGGACTTATATATATGTCAGGCAAAAGTAAACAAACCAATTTACCTTCATTACTATGGGACATGGTTGTTCAACAAGTTTGACCTGCCATGACCACATGAAAACTTTGTTAATACTATTGAGCTAACAATCATGAGTATGCAACAATGACAATGCAGTAACCAGTGGCGGATACAGAAATTTATGAATGGTGTGTCACTAGTTAATACTCTTACATTTGATACATTTACTAGATTTTTCAGTTATTCTTGTAAGACTTATCCGCATTACCGGCACTTCTTCAACCGTAAATTAACAAAATAACATGCAACTGTAAAAGTAAACTGCATAATCTCTCTTTGACCATCTCACAAACAATTTGTAAATTACTTTTTTCCTTTAACAAATTAGCAAGTTATAAGAAATGAGATAATGTTGGAATAAATATTAAACCAGAGGAATATAAATAGAACTTGTTACACAGAAGGAGACCATGCACTATATAAAAAATAGTTATTCACTCAAAAATAATGGTGTGTCAGTTGACACACCATGCGCAGTTCCTAGTATGCATACTCAGGGCACTTGTTTATGTAAATATTCTTAAAACTATGTATGATTTCTCTACATCATTGTATGCTATCTATGTAGATACATTACAATCACACACTCTCTACAGAGAGAGCGGGTGTTTTGTTCTTAACTGGATATACAAGATCTTGACATTTCCGAGACCCAAATAGAACAAATATTTTGAAGAGCTGAAATCAGATATAGTAACTGAAGAAGAAATAGAAGAGTGATTTCAGGACACGAGTCCAGCAGAGAAATAGAATTGAGNTAAATTAAGAATATTTTATATATAAAAATTGTCCCTGACATAATATATACCTCAAATATTATTTTCAGTTAAGAAAATAATAATACAGCGTTTTGAACTTTCAGAGCTTCTGGTTGTTTCAATCTTGTTAAGCAAAGTAATGAGTTTCAAACA
>PHNY01132492.1:842-16185 GCA_003724115.2 Anethum foeniculum
CATAAAAGTTTTATGATCCACTAATCCTTTTACGATCCTTAAAAACATTCGCAAAGTTGATTATACGATAAAGAGTGATTTCGCGAAACGTTGATTATTAAAACGACCGTTTCTCCTAAACCGTAAATCCATTTCATACGATCTTTATATCAAAACGAAGTTTAAAACATCATCTAGCTAATCATGGCAGTGATGAGTTTTAACAGTGGGGAAAACGAGCCCAAAGTTATACACAAAAACAGGGGTTTGAAAATCGGGCATTACGATGGCTATGTTTACATGATTTCCAAAATTTAATCAACCCCAAATCTTCACCAATCCAACAACAACTCAAGATCACAAATTTTACAACTACTATTAGTAAAGAACTCTCAAGAACAACTACTTATACCATGTATCATACATGGATCATCCATTTAACATTCATGCTTAAACAACTTAACTAAACATGCTACAATCATGCTTATACAACTTCATCCACTAACAAAATCAAAACCAAGCTAGATACTAAAACAAAACTCAAAGTCAACCTTAGGGTTTGAGTGATGATACCTTCCTTGGAGTGGTTATGGTTACTAGGAAGCCTTAAAGAGTCTTTGGATAGCCTTAACAAGCTTGGATCTTCAAGGAAACATCATGAAAACAAAGTTAGTTCATGAAGATTACTATTCATCACTATTCATCCTCATCTTGGATGAATTATTTGGNTTTAAACTCATAGGATATCTTAGTTATGAATTGTAGAAGCCATAGAAACTAACCTTGGAATTAATGGATGAGTGAAGCTAGGGTTTTGATTTTCTTTTTCCTTCCGTTTCTCCTTTTATTCGAATGGAAGAAATGAGCCAAGGTGAGAGCTTTTTCTTGCTTGGTTGATTTTGGTAAGAGTGAAAAATGCTTGGTTGAAATGATATCTTATGGATTTTTGCTTTATTAAAGTGATTATGTCACTCCCATGACATCATCTTCAAGGCAAGTGTCCACTTTCTATAGTTTAATGAGGTCATCCTCATGTAATCACTTAGTTACATGCTAATTACATGGTTAAGCTTCTAACTAGTTTGGTTACTTGCCTTGCCCCTTGCATGAGCTTGTCTCTTAATCGTTTAATCGTTTTACGACTCGTTATCGCTCATTCTTGTTGATCGATTGAAGGAATACATCTGTGATTCTATTATTAGGGGTTTCTCTAAACCATAATAGTAATCTTATTCCTTTATTCATTCTTTTAATCATTCTTAGATCTTTCATCCCTTATTCTTTCATACCTTATACTCAATTCCTTCAGTATCTGGTGGATTCTCGGAAAAAATAAAAGTGCTCATTTTCGAAATCCGACGACTTTTACATACACTTATATTCATTACCGAACGCTAATACGGACTCAGAATTTCTATAAAAGTTATGCTATATAGTGTGGTTTGATTATATTTTTCAATCAGTAAAAGTTACTATTTATCAGGGTTTTGAATAGTTACAAAAATTGGGATTATTATAGATCAGGATATGGATCAAGGCCGATCTGATCCATTGACAGCCCTAGCTGAAAGTGGCTTCATCAAGTGGCTTTATGAAAATGTCTACAATTTGATCAGTTGTGGGAACAAAGTGTAGTTCCACAATACCATTCATTATGTGCTCTCGAATGAAATGATACCTTATATTAATATGTCTGGTCCTCGAGTGCTGAACTAGATTGTTTGAGATTTCTTGGCACTTGTATTGTCACAGTAGATAGATATATTCTTCAGATCAAGTCCATAGTCTCAGAGTTGGTTTCTCATCCACAGAATTTGAGAGCAACAGCTTCCAACAGCAATGTATTCAGCCTCAGCATTAGATGTAGAAACTGAATGCTGATTTTTGCTAAACCAAGAAACCAATCTTCTTCCAAGAAACTGACAGCTTCCTGAAGTACTCTTCCAATCAATCTTGCAACCAGCGTAATCAGAATTTGTATAGCCAATGAGATCAAAGCCAGTAGCTCTATGATACCAAATACCAAGATTAGGTGTACCCTTCAGATATCTGAAAATTCTTTTGACAGCTATCAGATGTGATTCTTTAGGATCAGCTTGGAATCTCGCACACAAGCATGTTGCAAACATTATATCTGGACTACTAGCAGTCAAGTAGAGTAGAGATCCGATCATGCCTCTATAGTTAGTGATATCCACTTTTTTACTGGACTCATCTAGATCAAGCTTAGTGGCAGTTGCCATAGGAATTTTGGCAGGTGTTGAATCTTCCGGATTATATTTCTTCAAAAGATCCCTGATGTACTTCGTTTGACCAATGAAGATACCATCGGGCTTCTAACTCACTTAAAGTCCAAGGAAGAAATTCAGCTCACCCATCATACTCATCTCATACCTACTCTGCATTAACTTAGCAAACCTTGCACAAAGTGCATCATTCATAGACCCAAATATAATATCACCAACATAGACTTGCACAAGTATGATATCATTTTTATGTTTTTTATGAAACAGAGTCTTCTTATCTATGACACCTCTAGTAAAATCTTTATCAAGTAAAAATTCAGAGAGAGTGTCATACCATGTTCTTGGCGCTTGCATAAGACCATACAGAGCCTTGAAGAGAAAATAAACAAAGTCTTCAAACTCAGGATCTATGAAACCAGGAGGTTGCTCCAGATAGACCTCTTCTTCAAGCTTACCATTCAGGAAAGCACTTTTCACATCCATCTGATAAACTTTGAAGTTTGAATGTGCTGCAAATGCTAAGAACATCCAGATGACTTCAAGTCTTGTCACTGGTGCAAAGGTCTCATCATAATCAATGCCTTCTTCTTGAGAATATCCCTTAGCAACCAGTCTTACCTTGTTTCTTGTTACTATACCATTTTCATCAAGCTTGTTCCTGAAAACCCACTTAGTGCTAATCACAGATTTATCTTTAGGTCTGGGTACAAGCTTCCACACTTTCTGCCTTTCAAATTGATTGAGTTCCTCTTGCATAGCAATCACCCAATATGGATCTCTAAGAGCTTCATCAACTATCTTTGGTTCCATTTGAGATAAGAACCCAGAATATAGACATTTATTTGCAGTAGCTCTCTTAGTCTGAACTCATGCACTCGCATCAGCAATGATTAGATTCTTAGTGTGAGATATATTCCACTTTGTCATTTTAGGCAGATTAGCCCTTGATGATTCAGCATGTTGAGTCTAACTAGCGGATCCTTGTTCTGCTCCCCCTGAGTTGTTACCAGCTTGATTTGCAAAATTTGATGCTTGAGGACTGGTTCCAGAAACAGTTTGACTATGCTCCTCTGTATTTCCACTATCACCATTTCCACCTGGACCATTTCCATCAGAATCTGAATCAGCATCATGTCCATTACCATGATCATTCTCATTATCATCTCCACCTGGAACAACTTGAGGTTCTCCTTCATCATCAGAAAGATCTTCAACATCGAGAAAATCTGAACTGTCTTCCTTCTGAATACTTGGGAGCTTGGCATCATCAAATGTTACATTAAGGCTTTCCACAACTTCCCTGTCATTAATCACAAAAACCCTGTAAGCCTTAGACTCCAATGAATAGCCAAAGAAAATACCTTCTTCAGCTTTAGCATCAAAATTCCCAAGATGCGCATCATCTTTAAGCACATAGCATTTTCCTCCAAACATATGAAAATACTTCACGGATTGTTTCTTGTAGGCCATAAGCTCATATGGTGTCCTTTCATAGGTTTTGTTGATCAGGGTCCTATTCTGAGTATAGCAAGCTATACTGACTACTTCAGCCCAGAAGTAGGTAGGAAGATTGGCTTCATTAAGCATAGTCCTTGCAGCTTCAACCAATGTACGATTCTTCCTTTCAACCACTCCATTCTGTTGTGGAGTTCTTGGTGCTGAGTACTGTCTTGAGATGCCTTTCTCTATACAGAAATCATTCAACTTTGCATTTCTGAATTCTGTCCCATTATCTGAACTTATAGTTCGCACAGGCACTCCAGCTTCCAACTCAATCTTGTTAATGCGATCAATGATCAAATCAGCTGCTTCATCCTTTGAATGTACAAATAACACCCACGTGAATCTGGAATAATCATCCACAATCACTAAGCCATAACCCTTTCTTGACATTGACATGACATTCATTAGACCAAATAAATTCATATGTTGAAGTTGCAGTGGTTCATTGATGTCAGTCATAGTCTTTTTCTTGTGTAATGCTCTCTTTCACTTTTCTTTTTCACATGCTTCACATAGTCCATCAGGACTAAATTCCATCTCGGGCAAACCTCTCACCAGTTCCCTCTTAACCAAAGAATTCATGGTTTTTAAGTTTAAGTGGCAGAGCTTCTTATGCCATAACCAACTCTCATCTGCAAAAGCTTTACTGTAGAAACTCATTACTTGACCGTCTCCAGCAGAGTTCCATTCAACTACGAACAGATCACCCTTTCTCACTCCATTGAGAGTAAGCTTCTGATTCTTCTAATTTGAGATCAAACACTTCTCCTTCTTGAACACAACTTCACATCCTTTGTCACAAAATTGACTGATACTGAGGAGATTGTGCATAAGACCTTCAACCAGAGATATTTCTTCAATGATGACATTGCCAATTTCATATCCCATTGTATAACCCTTGCTGTTATCTCCAAAGGTAACCACCAGGCCAGCTTTCTCAACCACCTTTGATAGCAGGCTCTATCTCCAGTCATATGCCTTGAACTTCCACTGTCCAGAATCCACATGACCTTCTTTTGCTTAACGCCCTGTATACAAAGGAGATTAATTTTTCTTTGGTACCCAAACCAAGTTGGGTCCAGGGGACTTAGAAGCATTTGAATATTCGACATGTTTCTTCACAGAATTAACAAGCTTAACATTCTTTGCATTATCATTGACTTTTTCCTTGTCACTTTCAGAAGCCTCGACAGATTTGCTTCTGGGCTTGGTAAAAAGTGCCTCTTTCCTAGATTTAGGAAGGCTCATAGTCTTTGATCTATCATGGTTCTTTTGAGCATGCTTATCAGGATTATGAGATGTATTATGCGCGTGTGTGAAATCAAGATGTCATGCAAACAGATTTTTCACTCTTAGGAGATTTAGGCATGTTAGGCATGTTATGAACATGAGCATTTTTAACATTGTCGACTTTAACCTTTCTACAAGCATGAGTAAGGTGACCAGCAGGATCACAATTGTTACATAACTTCCTAGGACCAGTGGCTCCTATCCTACCATTTATGTTTCTACTTCTTTTAGTCTTAGAAGTAAACCTAGTCCAACAATAGAATGTTCACTTTCACTAGTTACTGACATATGTTTCTTTGCCTTTTGTTTCTTTAAATTTTCAAGATCCTCAACAAGCAAATCATGATGAATAAAAAGACTCTCCTCATTGAAAGGTTCAGTGGTAGCTTAACAAAGGTTTACTAGCATTTTTAAGAACATGTGGTGTATCTGGTGGATTATTAACTTTTTTTACAGATTCTTCCACTACATGTTTCTTTTTAGATTTTCTAAGCTCATCATAATCTAGTCCAAGTCCAAGTTTACCACTAACAACATGACTAGATATGAGTTCCTTTACAAGATTAGCAGAATTAGTGAAAACATGCAACTTATTCTCTAATTCGTTCACCTTCTCCTGAAGTTCAATTTTAGATTCAGCATAATTCTTAACTTTTAGTTCCAGATAGTGATTATCATGCTTTAGGTTATCTATTGCGACATTATTAAGAACTAACTGATCATTTTTATCTTGAAGTTTCTCTAGTTCTTCTTTTAAGTCACCTGCAGTACCATTAGCACATCTTAACATAGCTTGACAATTCCTATAACTATGACTTAAAGCATTGTATTTATCAATACAAGATTTATCATTGCAATCTATTTCAAGACTATCATAGGATTCCTATGAACCAAGTTTAATAGAATCTCTGAAAGCAACACAGTGTTTATTATCACATAAATTAGCAGTAGGAGAGACAATTTTATTTGAGATCATTACCTGATAAGATGAATGAGCCATCAATACAAGATTTCCATACTGCTCATCTTCATCATCTGTATCATCCCAACTCTTTCCTTCATCTATGTAAGATTTCACTGGATACTTCTTTGAACTTCCAGAATCCCTTTTCTGATAAGCTTTTCCTTTATCCTTAGCTTGTTGGGCCTTTCTGCATTCACTAGCAAAGTGTCCAACTTCATCACAATTGAAACATATGAACCTGCTTCTGTCAACCATCCTTGTCTTGTAGCCTGACCCTGAGGATGAATTTGATCTTTGTCCTCTGCTGCTTCTTCCAGAACCCTTATAGCCTTGTTTCCTTCTAAACCTGATGTTACTGAATATCCCTGCAAGGTTGGCCATTGTAGGATCTTTCATACTGTGCAGCTCTTCCAATGTATAATAATCACTTGGATCACCAGAGAGATTTCAATCATCCATCTCAGCTTCAAAGAGCACTTTCGTCTTAGTCTTAGGCTTCTCAATTGTAAGATCTAGCTCTCTGTGGTCACTTGCAACAAGAGCAGTCGTCTTAAGCAGTTCATAATTCTTCTTATCCATTGTACCATCACCATATATGATTTTTCTTTGTTCCTGCTCCATCTCATGAGTTTTCATCTTTCCATACAATTTCTCCAATGACATAGTCTTAAAGTCCAAACGCTCACGAACCGATGAAGCCTTACTGTCAGAATGGTGTGGCAAGGTCAACATGAATTTCCTGTTGATTTCCTTCAAAAGATAACTCTTTCCATGAATGGCTAACTCATTAATCAATTTATTCAGTCTTTCAAAAACTTGAGTTATACCTTCACCAGGAAGAGATTTAAATGCCTCATACTGTGTGGTCAAGATATCAAGTCAATTTTCCTTGACATCCTCAGTTCCTTCCATTAACATTTTTATGGTTTCCCACATATGCCTTCCATTTTCGCAAACCATGATCTGGTGGCTCATATCCTCATCCATTGCATCAACCAGAATCAGCTGCAAGTGCACATCCAGACTGACTATGTACTTCTCTTATCAGTATAATTCTTTTTGTCCTTGAGAATCACTTTAGTGGGGTCAGAAGGATCTTCAACCTCAATTATATATGGTCCTTTTTGAAGAACATCTATATGATCAGGATTTGAGGCCTTAAGGAACAATTCCATCTTCTTCTTTCATAGATTGTACTTCGCCTTGTAAAACTTAGGAACCTTGATGCTACTAGCTTTCTGAGCACTCATATTTTCAGATCTGAAAAATTTCTGCAGTATAACGTCTCAAAATACAATAACCCAGACAGTCAAACCAGCAACAAATCAACCACAACAAAATCAACAACCCAAAATCAAATCTACACCAGCGAAAGCAATCCTAGTCTCCGTACAACCAAAATCCATAACAAAACTTGCTAATCTAACTGATCTGATCTATATATTGATCAACAAGCTCTGATACCAATTGTTAGGTCCATTGGTCAAATACAGGGGGGTGAATGTATTTGTGTTCGTTTTTCGAAATTAATTGCAGCAGAAAATAAAAATCAAACAAACACAAACAAGATCCAAGGTTAAATTCTTTTATTAAGAAATATAACCATGAAGGTTTGCTTAAAATCACCAAATATAAATATTTGGTGCAACAAAAGAAACAAATACACTAGAGAAAATAAACTATGAAAATCTAGTGTTACTCTATCACTCTAAATTAAATAGCCCTTATAAGGATGAGCTATAAAATTGAGCGTTACAAAATGTAAGGCTTGGTTGGTGTATCTCACAATAATTTAATCCACTCGATCTCCAAGAAATAAATCTTTTTAATCGAGAGTATTAAACATTGTGCTACGATTGCCAAAAGAGCAAGTCGTGATACGTACTAGGGATAAATATCCTCTAGAAAAAATACAAGATGAAAGGAATACTCTTCAATGAATATCAAAAGTAGATCTAAGAATTTATTGCTTTATCTTGCTCCTTTAATGGCTTTCTCTTTCTCTCTTGAACTCCTCTTGTGTGTATGTTTGTATGTATAATTGCTTGGAGGCTGCCCAACTGAAATCTGATTGAAAAGGAATGAAACTGCTGCTTTTATAGTGCTGAAACCCTGATTTTTGTGCTTGTAAGACTATCTGTAGAGCTTGTAATACTATGGATAAGACTATCCATAAGCTAGTAATAAAATCGGTAATACTATCCTTGAATTGATAATACAATCGGTAATACTATCCTCCACTCAGTAGTACAATCGGTAATACTATCCAATAAGCCTAGTAATAGTATCGGTAATACTACTGGATAGTATTACCAACTCAAAATGATAGTACTTTTCTTTAAAAATTAAATAAAAATAGTTTTTTTGAGCCGTTTCTTCTCTTTTTTAATCGTATTTAATTCTAACAACTTAAAGTAATCAATCAACTAATTAACCTAATAAATAAATTAACTCTTATTGAATCAATTTATTTATATAAGCTAAAGAATTGATTTAATTAATTAAATGAATTAAAACAAAATTCTTTTAATCCCTTCATCTAAATAGAGCAATCCAAATCATATCACTTGACCACTTAACAATATTTCAAATAGTAATACTATGTTTTCCTTCACGGATCACTGACGCCTAGTGCAATGGTCTAGTTCATAGACGACTAGTTCCGCTCTCAGGCCTTCGTACTATAAACTTTACAAACCATTGCTAAACTGAGCTCTTTATTGGCAAAACCACTGAAATATCCCAGTCTTCACCTGTATCAACACAAACTTCTTCGAATACCCTTTATAATTTATTCCACTGATTGCTTGAACATATTAATGAACTTCTGACTGTGCTTTGTCAAGGATTTTTTCACTGTAGTCTATCTTGATCCATGTATATACCAAATCTTCAACTTGAATGATTCCAGTGATCATAGTATTATTTGCAAGTCTTGTTCTATGTTGAGTTATCAAACCAGGCATTATTGAGATAATATATTTAGCTTCATTCTTGCTCAACATTTAACATTAGAAACGATCAATATGTCTATCAACAAGTATGAGAGCATAAAAATTCCAATCTTGAAGAAGGCTGATTACTCAACATGGAAAGTGAAAATGATGATGTACCTGGAAGCTACTGATCCTGATTATCTGGATGTTATAAATGATGTTCCACCAGTACCAACAGAATTGGTGCCTCTGACCACCACTGTTCCTGAGCACTATAAATCAAAGAAAGGAAGGAACAGTCTCATAAAGAGAAAGCTGCAGTTCTAAAGGATGCAAAGGTAATAAACATTCTTCATAACAGTTTAGACTATGTTTTGTCAAACAGAGTGATTGCTTGTAAAACTGCAAAGGAAATCTGAGATACCTTGGAAACTCAATACCAAGGTACAATGGCCATCAAGAAAAACAGAAAGGCTTTTCTTATTCAGGAATATGAACACTTTGAATCTAAAACTGATGAGAGTCTTAAAGAAATTTATGATAGATTTCTTATAATGTTGAACAACCTGTCACTAGTTGGAAAAGTGTATGATCCTGAAGATTCAAACACTAAGTTTCTCAGAGCTTTACTTTAGGAATGGGATATACAAACATCAATTATTAGGCATCAGTATGATCTTGATAATTTGACTCTTGATGAAGTTCATGGAATGTTGAAAACTCATGACTTAAATATACAACAAAGGAATAACATGAAAAACAACAAAGGAAAGTTTGCTTTGAATGTTAAGTTGAAAGAATCAATATCAAGGATGGTTGAAAGTTCCAGAAATAGAAGAAATGAAGTTGAATCAAATACTGATGATTCATCATCAAATAGTGATGATGATACTGATGAAGATTCTGAAATAGATTTTACTGATCCAGATGTCATCCAGATTGCAGCTATGATTATTAAGGGATTTAAGAAAATGAAGTTCAAAAAATCTTAAAGGAAAGGAAATTTCAACAAGAAATTCTCAGGAGCTGAAAATAAAAGTTTCAGGAAGAACAACAATAAGGATTCAAAGCAGAATAAGATGGACACATCCAAGAATAAAGTGCTACAACTGTGATGAGATTGGACATTTTGCTACTAAATGCAGAAAATCCAAAGCAGAGAAGAGTAAAATCAAGGCACTTATCACATCAAAGATGGACTAGATGGACTCCTTAGAATCTAATAATGAAGAGGAAAATTATGCTTTGATGACAATGCTGTTTTCGAAGATAAGGTATCAAAAACAGTCTTTAAATTTGATACTGATAACTTGTCTGAATTGAAATCTTTATTGAAAATAGTGCATGTGAATTTCAAAAATATATCTCTTGAAAATGATAGATTAATTTCAGAAATTGGTACTTGAAAAAGAGAAATGATCATCTAGAAGCTGAACTTATTTTCATGCATGAAGTTCAGAAAAAATGTGATAAGGCTAAGAATGTAGAGAGTCAAATGATAATCAAATATGCCATGCTAGAAAAGGTCTTAGAGGAAGAAAGGAAAACATTTAAAATTTGGACAGATTCAGGGAAAAAGGTCCATATATAATTTAAATTTGCTTAGTAAAATATTTTTATTGGAATTCGTATTATTTAATTTTGATTTTATCTTGAGTTCTATAAATCAGATTTTTTCGATTTTACAGCCCACACCAAGCTCACGAAATAATATATAATTTAATGATAATTTAAAAAGTAGTATACAACTAGAATTATCCTCAAATCAAAAAGAAAAGACAGGTTCGAATTTTATATAAAGTATTCAATTATTTTAAACGAATAACATAGCACTCTTTAGACTAATCGCCTTATATATAAAAAATTTCCTTATTTATAATTCTTATCCTCCTGCACTAATCACATTTAGTTAATTTTTTTAATTTACATGCAGTAGACACATGATTTAAAGTATTTATATATTACATATTTTATATGTCAAATTGTAAATATATGCTTTCTTAAAATCAATTAAGAACATACAAATATTTCTTCTCGAACTTTGATTATTCGGGTTTAGTTTAGTTTTATTTCGGCTCTATCTTCGGTTCTAGGAATCAAAATTTCACGAATTTACAGCCCACGCAAAACTGACAAAATAATTTTTGATTTGTGGATAGTTTAAAACGTATACCCCAACTAAAGTTATCCAGAAACTGAAGCAACAATATATTTACGAATTTTACATTAAGTTTTCAATTATATTTAGAATACATAATAATTTTTGTTTAAATCATGAAAATATACATATCATATATTTTAGATCGAACATTTATTCATCTATTTAATTAAAGATCAAAAGGTGCTTTGAAATAGTTAAAGAAATAAAAAGAATAAATCTATTTAGTAGGAAAAAAAATATCGGGTTTCATTTGATTTTATTTTCGCTCTATCTTAAATTCTAAAAATCATATTTTTACGAATTTACAGCACACGAATCTCTCAAAATAAACTTTAGTTTAGAGATGGTTTAAAAAATTTATTTTAAAGCAATAATAGATCACACCAAAATTTTAGACCAATCACGTTATATTTCAAGATTTCCTTATCTACTATTAGGCCCAGGGTAGAAGGCGGGTTGAATACAGTATTGACAATCAAATCGAAATTCAACACAGAATATGAAGAATAGTTTTTTATTGATGTATAAAAACTGATTATAAAATATAAACTACTCTCTCAAAGGATGAACAGATATCCTTGAGAGCTGTTAGGTTACACGGATAATAATAATGTTAAGCAACACTTTAGTGTAAACCTAAACTGTGTTTATATGTGTCACACAGTTACACTATCAACTACTAGGATATGATTTACATGAATTATGGAACTATACTGTATTCTATAATATGATAGATGCCTCATTTTTTTTTATTTAAATCATGAAAAGTAATATTTCTTTATTTTCATATCAAACAACTATCATCTATTTATTATAAGATCTAACGATCATTTGAAATAGTTAAAGAAATAATCAAATTGGAGTTGAAACAAATAAATAGAATAAATAATCATGCGTGTAGAATTGTAAACACAAAAGGAAAAGACGACTTGGAAGAAACAAAATAATTTATTAAAGAAGCATGCAATGGTGAAGAACATATCGATATAATATAAGTAGATTTAAAAAATGGGTAGAGAGTAAAAATCAGAAAAAAAAGAAGTAACAATCAAATTTCATTTTTCCCGACTTCGTCAAAAACATGAAGATCGACAAAAGATGAAAAGGAGTATATGTATATATATGTGTGTGTAAAATCTAAAAATAGTGGTACAACTTAAAAGTAATATATAAAATAAGTGATTGAGCTTACTTTCAAAACTGCCCTATTCTAAATTTTTATATCGATTATCTATATAATAAGGCCAATATTACATAATTTATCAAACAAATGATGAAAATAAGTAATTTATTCGATAAATATAAAATTCTAACCTAACTTTAAATAATAAAAATAACATTATGCAATTTATACAAAGGATAAATGGGTAATTTTGAGGGGGGTTTCTAAAAAAAATACTGTTCTTACAAAAATATAATTTACAAAAATACTGTTATATAACTTTATTTTTATTTTTCTAAATGTTAATTTTGGAGTTTATTCAGTTGCATTTACTGCTCTTTTTGAGTTAGTTTTGGTTGCATATATTACAATCCAAATTAGTTTCAATTCAATATTTAAGCAATCAGAATCAACAAAAATAAATTTGTATTTCTTCGTGACATTATATCAAACAGTAGATATTCACGAAAACATATAATTTATGAATCAATAAGACAGTAGATAAACCAATAAGCAACTTCATGATTCATGAATCAACCAAAAAACAAACAGAGTAGCAGACAATTGCAATTTTAGAAATAATCAAATCAACTAATTGCAAGTTTTCGTAATGATAAAGGATGATAATGAGGGTTAAGGATGATAAAGACGCGATGGAGGATAAGAAGGGGAGAAAATGCAGGACATTGCGTTGTTCAAAAAAAAGATGGAGAAAACGTAATAACTAAAGGAAAATGAAGACACTGTATTTGGAAAATAAATTGGTAAAATGTATTACTTTATGTAAATTCTCTAATTTTAATTATATTTTATATTTTAATACGAATTTAAGGATCTCGAGATAGACTCCAAGAAAAATTTCTCTAGATAATCATTGATTTGTATGTATTTAATTAAGCATCTAAATATTCACTTTCCTAATTTTGGAACAAAACAAAATCATGGCGAGTAAATAAATGTCAAGATTAAGTTTTTTTACATACTTTTCTCATAATTTCAAAAAAAAAAAAGTTTGAGATTAACCTTAGTATCCTTATTCTCTTTTAATACATTTTAATTACAAAAATTACTGATAATTGTGGATCTGTGGTTCGGTGCGTTGCACGGATAAAACGTCATTGTTTATAACATTAAGTATAATTATGTACTTGAAACTATAATTTTATAAAATTACTTTTATATTATAATTATACAAGCAATTATAATTATGCGTTGTACTTACTCTTACAAATAATAAAATTAATGATAATATGTAACAAATAAAACATGTGAACTATCGTCTTAATATAAAAAATTTATATAATTGATTCTATTAGCGTGATAAATTAATAGAACAAAACCTAAAATCTTAAATATAGAAGTTTTTTTTGGCAAAAAAAAAAATATATATAGAAGTTTGTACCCATTTAAAACATATCGAACTAACTCGGAATTAAAATTAACATACAGCCGCCCACCAACATAACACGTCTCCCTCAATTCTCCCTCAATTCTGGGACGATCTTCAATCCCTTTTCTTATCCACACAGCATCTCTTCTCATATTTTTAATTTTCTTTCAATAAATATCGAGATTTGTTTCACAACTTGAAAAATCATTTTGAGTTCTTCATTTTAATATTCAGATCTATTAAGATTAAGAGCTCAAATTAGTTTTGGATTCAAATTCTCTGATATAACAACATATTAAAATTTGGTGTCATTCCGAGATCCTTGATTTTGATTTTTTTTCGTTTGGTTCTGTTTGAGTTATTATTTGTGTATTTGATTTCTCGTTTTGCGCGATATGATGGTTATGTTGAAAATGAAATTTACGATGTATTGGGAGATCTGGATATATCGCATCAAGAACACTTTCGGCAGATCTATACAGTTGTCCGGTAGGTAAATAACTGGGGTGCTTTTGGAACAGTAGTGAAAATCGCATGTGCTCACCTCTCACAAAAAATATTTGTTCATAACATGATGCCTTTAAACTCAGTTTTTGCAAATGAGTCCTCTGAACATTGCATTATCCATGAAAATAATGTGAGGGTCAATTGTGAAGTTACTGTTTTAAGGGAAGATGCAGGCTTGATTGCTCGGGAAATCATTTTCTTCATTTTTAATTTTCAGAATATTTGTATTCAGTTATTTAAGCAATCCGGAACCAAAATGACTAATTATTTAGCTCATTTATTTGATTTTCAACCTAATTGCATGATCAGTTAGGGTTTTGTCTAGATTGAGTATCTTCCAAAAATATTAATAAAATCTGATCTAAATTTGGCCCAAAAATAACATATCGAACTCAAAATTGAATTTGAACTTAATTATATATAGAGCCAAAATATTTAACTGAATTTCGTTTCAAGAAATGTTGTTCACGTCTCACAAATTTACCACTTGTGAACATGAATATTGCTCAAAAATTTGTGCAAATATTTTTAATTTTTTATTTACAATAAATTTTAAGGCAATTGCATTAGTTAAATTTAATTATTGAAATTTAATTAAAATAACTATATGTTTTTTAATAAATAAATATAAAAATAATAGTAAAATAAGTTTTTGATATCTTACCTGTTAAACTATGTTTTTAAAATGATAAACGCATAAAAATGTATTTATATTTTATATATACGGGCTTAGAACCCGTGCGATGCACGAGCTTTTTTTTCAGTATTATATGACTTTTTAATTCAGTTTTAATTAAATTGATAGTGCATAATTATAATATTATTATATTTAATTAAATATAATTGTCCATATTATTTTTGGAAAATACGTGGAACTTGGTTAGAGAAAATAAAAAAAGAAAAAATGATGTTTTTTATTTGATAAAAATGATGCTTAAAACTCGTGCAATGCACGAATTTTATTTAATATTATATAGTTTTTTTAATTTAATTTGAATTAAAATTTTAATATTATATCTTTAATTTTATTTGAATTAATAGTGCGCCTTAGTTAAAACGGATAATCGATTGGTTATTAAAAATAATAATATTATTATTTTATTTTATTAAAATAGAGTTGTCCATAACATGTTGGGAAAAATAGAGGGTTGGTTAGAAAAAATAAAAAATATAATGTATTTCAGCTGAAAAAAGGTAATCGGTTA
>PHNY01132556.1:20970-37043 GCA_003724115.2 Anethum foeniculum
TAACTGGTGTGTGTTTATTCTTTTGTAGTGTTCAACTGGAGCAAGGGACTGTCACATCTCTGCTCGAGGAAAATGGAACTATCAAAGGTGTACAATATAAGACGAAAACTGGTGAAGAAATGAATGCATATGCCCCACTAACTATTGTCTGCGATGGTTGCTTTTCAAACTTGCGACGTAATCTTTGCAGCCCAAAGGTGTGAACATTATCTTTTAAATGCTATC
The DNA here is from genome assembly GCA_003724115.2 of Anethum foeniculum. NCBI lineage: Eukaryota > Viridiplantae > Streptophyta > Magnoliopsida > Apiales > Apiaceae > Anethum > Anethum foeniculum. The sequence continues at coordinate 21,196 of PHNY01132556.1, forward strand.
TGTTACTAGTACTAAATTCTAATTTACATCCACTTTGAATGTTCTTTTACTGTAACCTTTTATCTTTGCAGGTGGAAGTGCCATCTAGTTTTGTTGGTTTGATCCTGGAGAATTGCCAACTACCACATGCAAACCATGGGCATGTTATCTTAGCCGACCCATCACCTATCTTATTTTATCCCATCAGTAGCACAGAAATCCGTTGCTTGGTTGATGTTCCTGGTCAAAAGGTGCCTTCAGTCTCGAATGGCCAAATGGCTACATATTTAAAGACTGTTGTTGCTCCTCAGGTATCCGTCAATCATTTCGTTGTCTTGTAATGTGAAATCACAGCAAATCGTCCAGTTAAATTTCAACCTGGAAAACATGACTAATATTTTCCTCATATTCAGATTCCTCCAGAACTGCATGATGCCTTCATAGCTACAGTTGATAAAGGGAAAATAAGGACAATGTCTAACAGAAGCATGCCGGCTGCTCCTCATCCTACACCTGGGGCATTGCTGATGGGAGATGCATTTAACATGCGGCATCCATTAACTGGTGGCGGTATGACTGTTGCCCTTTCTGATATTGTTGTCCTACGCAATCTTCTAAGGCCTCTCACAGACATGAATGACGCGTCTACTTTATGCAAATATCTTGAATCATTTTACACATTGCGCAAGGTGAGTTTTGCTAGCAACTAAACTTGCAGTAGTGCTTACAATCTTATTCTTGTTAGATAATATATTGTTTATAAAGTTAAATCTGAGACTCCACCAAATAGATCTCATTGTACATTTACGCTTCTATTAACAGCCTGTGGCATCTACCATCAACACATTGGCTGGTGCTCTGTATAAGGTGTTTTGTGCCTCTCCTGATCAAGCAAGGAAGGAAATGCGTGAGGCCTGCTTTGACTATCTTAGTCTTGGAGGTGTTTTCTCAGAAGGACCAGTATCCTTGCTTTCTGGTTTGAATCCTCGCCCATTAAGCTTGGTTGCCCATTTCTTTGCCGTGGCGATATTTGGTGTAGGCCGCTTGTTACTGCCTTTCCCTTCACCTAAACGGATGTGGATTGGAGCCAGATTGATCTCTGTGAGTGCCCTACTAAATTATTTTATGTTGCGTGTCCTTACATATTTGTTAGTAAGCTGCAATGTTTTAAATGGAATATAAACTTTTTTGAGTTTGTGATTTTGTTAACAGAGTGCATCTGGAATAATTTTCCCCATAATCAAGGCTGAAGGAGTTAGGCAGATGTTCTTCCCTGCAACAGTACCCGCATATTACAGAGTTCCTCCATCTTGTTAATGATAAAAAGCTCTGATCTGAATACAACTAAAGATTTCTATTAATGTGTTTTGTGTTTCTTGAGGTTGTTTTCTTTTCAGAATCCTCTTTAGTGAGCATGTGTAAATTCAAGGTAAATGCAAAATTTTGTCCTATCAGTTTTTTGATTTGTTTGACGAGAACCATCCCAACCTGCTCATGAGCAGTAGCTTCTACTCTCATGGTGTTCTCACTTCTCAGTCCCCTGTCTCAACAAAGGGAATGTGGATTCTTGGTTCCGTTTTTCCACATGGTTAATTTAAATTTGCGTCCTTCATTTATTTGGGCTGAGAGAAAGTAAAGACCTAAACAGATAATTACGAGTAATGTTACAGGCGCAAAATGACATGGAAAATGAGATGAAACGTAACACATGTCATGAAATATTTTGTGTCCAATTCTATTCATGAAGCATTTTTCGATAATTATTTATGTTTCAACAACATTTCAAGCTTAATCAGTTTCATTCAATTTAAATTATCATTATTTTCTTTTTTCATTTTCGTTTCCAGAAATTTGCCCCCTCTATATCTGAGCCACAACTTTTGCATACGTGACAAATTGTAATTATTATATTTGACTTGTAAAATAAAGTTTCGAAAAATATTTGAATATTTGATCCGTGAAATAGTAGTGTTTTGAAATGATTAGTCTATGCTTTTTGGAACATAGTCATTGTTTACTCAAACGGAAATATAAGGGTTTTCAACTTTAGGACAAGCGAGGGAGTATAAAATATACCTGGATCTGGCTGGATGTCATAAAAGCGAGGGTTTGATCACCCATATCTCCAATAATAAAATATTAAAAAGAGTTGTTACATTTTTAATATTAATAATTATTTCAGCTTGATTAGTCGTTATTATCATCTCTTTAAAAATTGTGTGATTTTTTTTTTTGTAAAATTATCAAAAATATTATGTTTTTTAAAGTTTTTTTTTTTTACGATTTTACTATCTTTTAAAAATATTTACAAAATTACGGTGCAACCAAAATCAACCAGATATACAACTAGTTACATTGAGTTTTTTAGTTACATTCTAGTTTGATATTTTTCTCTTAAAATTTTTACAAAATCGTATTTTTGCAAATAAAAATTTAAAAAAAAAGTATTTTTGCGATTTTTTTTAAAGGTGATAGTATTTTGCAAAAAAGTTTTTGAGCTTAGATATTTTTCAAAAAAGCCTTTTCTAATAAAATATTGGATACTAAATTATTGTTGAATAAAATAAATATTATATCCTTATAATGTAATATGCATAAGTGGGATTTTATCCAAATATTTGGTCTTGTACTACCAATGTAATATAAACCATTAGATCTTGAATTAAATAGATGGAAGCCGTTGGATCAAAAATAAGGGAATATACTATTTTCATAATCTAAATCAAAACTAAGTAGGTCTTCTAAATTTAATAGATTAGTAGATATTATATATTGAATAGATTAGTTAGTAGGTTTTCTAAATTGAATAAATTATGTATCCTAAATTGAATAAAATACATAAAATAAAAATTCTTAACTGTTTTTCTCTTCAATTTCTCGAAAATTTTATGTAAATAATACTTTTTAAATTATCATTGAATTAAAGAATATTTCGTGATTTTCGTGTGGGTTGTAAAATTGACCAATGTAAAATTTTGAGACTAATCTCACAAGAAAGTACGTTTAACGTATGAAGTTTTGCTAAGGCGAAAATAAATTCTTAATCGTGTTGATTTATTATTTAATATTACATTCTCAACTAAACTATTGATGTTCACGTGATTCTTTTATATAGTTCGTGCTTACGCTTTCTATGAAATAGTATAATATTCCGTACAACCCGTGCAATGCACGGGCAATAAGCTACTATAAAAAATAATAATAAAATACGAAAAATAAAACATGGTATGTGAATTGAAAAATCATTACCAACATCTCGTCTCCTTCAAACCCAACTGCCATTTATAGCTATATATCATGTTCATATGATTCTTTCTCTTCGTGCTTCTGGGTTTCTTTCTCTTCTTCTTCTTCCCTCCATATCTTCAAAAGTTAAAACAAAATAAAAAAACCAAGAATACACAGGGCGTAATTAATTAAAATACTCTCATTTTCATAATCACACACTTTTATACTTAACACATTTTCATTAATGTAGCGCCTCTTTCTCTCCTGCATTCCTCGCAAATTTCACATCGGTACAGGTAATTTTATAGCTCCCTTCTTGTATATTATTCTTTATTCATATTTTAAATTTGTATCCTGCAGATTTTGCATGTTCTTTTTTTATTGTTTATATTCTGTTTTTTTTTTTGAAAATCTATGATCATCAATCACCTTTCTTTTCCTGGACTATTTAATTTTCCATTTTTTTAATATTTGGATGATTCTTCAATTTTCCTGAACTATTTAATTTTTGCTCTTGAACTATTTTTTAACTATTTAATTTTCCTGAACTATTTAATTCTTTATATTTACTATGATTCTTAAAAATGCATACATACAGCCAGAAGAATCAATAGTTAATTCTTGCTCTTGTGCAGACTCACATTTGAAACACTTGCCTTACATTGGGGGGGGTGATCGGTTGAACCTAGGCTGAAGCCCTGGCTGAGTCGAAAATATTATAGAATTTTCTTTTTCAAATTCGGATATTAGTTAAAAATTAGTAGAATTTTCGTTAAACACCGGCTAGCATCAAAATATTGACGATATTTTTGTTTTAGCCTTGACTGTTTTGAAATCTTGGTTCCGCCTCCTCATGTAGTGTTTTGTTTTGTCCCAGGTTCAAAGTACCACTTTATTACTGGTTTCATAATGATTCATTTTGTTATTTGCTTTAGGAATTTGGGAGTCTTATCATTGTGCTACGATAAATTTGTGCTTGTAGTTTCTGCGTATTCTATGCCATTACCGACTGGACATCATTTGCATAAGATTATGTATTATAGCTCCTTGTATTTGCAAAAGAGTCCTATTTTAGACTTTTTTATTAGTCAAGTTTAGTATCACTATGTCATAGACCAAGCTGATTATTGTTTTAGTAGGGCTCATTTTGTCCAACGGAGAGACTAACATTTAGTTACATATCCTGATTGCTGTTTTTTCCATAACCTTATTCTTTTCTCATGTTCTTCACTCCAGCTTTAGAAAGTCAGACTTTCACTATAATATGTAAGAGAGGGGGTCAAAAATTGCTAATGCCAGGTTGGCATTGATTTATATTTTTAATGGTAATGTATAATTGAATCATGAGAAGGCCTATAATATGTTTTTCGCTATTAGCCATGCTGAGATACATCAATGGTTGTGTAGGATATTCTGTAAGACATTGGTTGTTGACCTTTGCAGCTGCTGGACCGGTGTGCCACTTTGTTTCTTCAATATCAGTCTTCATGGTAACTTCCCGGCATTCCTTATGTTATATTTCGGTCTTAAGTTTTCAGACATAGTGGAAGGAGATGAATTTGTCTGCTTTGTTGACTTCTGCTGGAATCAACATAGCCTTGTGTGTCGTGCTCTCCTCACTGTACTCTATATTAAGAAAACAACCAAGCAATGCAAGCGTGTACTTCGGGCAAAGGCTCTCTCAAGAACAATCTCAAGATCAGTTCTGCTTAGACAGATTTGTTCCTTCAGCTGGCTGGATAGTTAAAGCTTGGGAGACAACTGAAGAAGATTTATTGACAGCTGGGGGTCTAGATGCAGTCGTATTTTCCCGGATAGTTGTTTTCTGGTAAGTATATAGTTTCTTAGATTTTTGTCATCGTTCTACTATTTTAGATTCATTCTGGGCGGTGTTTTATCATTTCAAGTAAGTTCTATTGGTGGAAGGAAGCTCTTATTATATGTGTTTGCGAGCCATGTTCATGTGTTTAAATTTCATGATTAATTAATGTGTTGATATTGATTCTTATGCCAAGGTCTCTGCAATCTTAAAATGAGCTATTCATTTAGTTTAAAGGTAGTTAAATGAAGTTAAAAATATGCTAAGCTTTTCTTAATATAATTAACCATCTTTCTCAAGATCATCCAATTAAAAAACCTTGTAATATTCTATGAAAGTAGAGTATATTATTTCTCACGCTTTTTTCTATATGCCTGGTTAGGAAAAGTAATTATGATATTTTCTTTCCAAACGGCGTGTACTTGACAGTTGACATTATCAATTTGACTTAATCCCCATCTATGTTCATTGTTTTGCTTTGACCTACTAATATAAAGAAGTGCAACAGATCCTGTGATAGCAGGGGGAATCATGGATAAGGTATAGTAAATATCTGGCAACTTCAATATTGGTACAAGTTGACTGGGAATTCTAGGTATACAAAAGAGCTTGATTAGTGAAACCTCTTTTCAACTTTTTCTCCTTTAGAATAATATTATATAAAATCACTTCAACATTTCCTCACTTCTTTTCTATTATTCTTTTCCTTATCATTAGTCCCTGCCCTAATTTATCCCTCACCCCCATGTTAGATTCCTTTCTTACATATTAAATGTAGAACTTGCAACAACTGACTAAATTAATTCTTTTAAATTCCCTTGCTTGCATCAGGATATTATATGTTTGGTTGTAAAATTATCTTAGTTATCAATCTGATATGTGTTAGAGCAAGTCCAATGCAAGATGCAAAATAGCTATAGCTATTGCTATAATTTGGCATGAAAAAGTGCTTTGTGTTGCTAAAATACAATTTCAACTCCAATTCTAGTTACATTTTGCATCCACATAATTCCAAATTTAACTAATTTTTGTCAATCTCTCCTAGATTGTATTTAAAGTTCACCACTATGCATGCCATTTATGGTTACTTGATGAAGTGGCATGGATCATGGATGCGTAAATGTATCCTCAGTTTCAAATTTAGAACCAAGTATGCATTTATGCATATTTGCATCCAAGTATAGAACCCCTTTGGAGTTGAAATTTTTAACATTTGGTTTCAAATTATAGAAATGGCACCACTTATAGCATTGCATTGGACTTGCTCTTATACTGTTGTAGTTTGTAGTGGATACATAGTTAAGGTATTATCATGGACTGAAATTTGAATAACGTCCTTTTCTTTGCTTGGTTGCAATAGTTTTTCTTTCAATTATAAAAGCATTTGGTAACATCTTTACGCCAAGATGCTGAACTACACATGCATCTTTATCACTGTCTGGGAACTATGCTTCTATTTTCTTCAGATACTTACCATAGGCATTCCATGTTATGCAGTATCAGGCTGTTCTCTGTTGCTGGTGTTTTATGCATTTGTGTAGTCCTTCCTCTAAACTATTTTGGCCAACCTGTACATCATAAGAAACTCCGTGCAGAGTCACTCGAAGTGTTCACCATCGGGAATATTAAAGAAGGATCAAGCTGGTATGATTCTTATCTCCATATTATGGTCACATCTGTAGTTAATTTATTTACATTCTTGCAGAGCTTGTTGATTCTCGCTTATGCAGGCCAACAAACATTGAGTAGTTGTACTAAGACTAAAATAAGGTTGATGTAGAAGATTTAAGAAATCATTTTTTCTGGCCTACTGGCTTCCAGTTTTAAGTATGATATGTGTGGGCCTAATTTTTCGTAATATTTCTTATATATAATATTGTAATAACTAATATCCAATATTTCATGTCCCTTGATTATTATAATATATATATATATACACACATATATTTTTTTTTCTAATTTCATTTTGATATGATTAATTACAATAATTTAAATATTAACACACACATGCCTCCAAGGCTTCAATGAGATCGAACAGTGGACCTCTTGTTACCAAGAGAAGAGGGCTATCCAGGCTATAATGCTAGAGATAGTGGCCCATTATTACTGTTATAACTTGCAAGTAAAACTTGATGAGGCTGTTTCTGGTACTATTAGTCTTTTGCATAATAAATCATTCAGGGAAAGTTAAATTGTGTCGTTTCCACTAATTCTAGTGCCATGTAAAGTAAACTGTATATGTCAATATATTATGCACACAGTTTGTTGTGTACTTGCCTCCGTCCACGTTGTCTGCCAATTCATCTTACATATTCTTTTTCAGGCTTTGGGTTCACTGTCTTGTGTTATATTGCATAACCTTGTGCTCCTTTGCTCTCCTGCACATTGTAAGAACTTAAATTATTTATTGATCATGTATGTATATAATCACTATCTCCTTCACTTGGTGCTTCGTGAATCTTAATTATGTAATTTTTATTGCTTGGTCTAGGAAAGCAAAAGTATTGCAAATAAGAGGATCGCCTATATTACAAATAATCACCAAAAATTAGGCCTCTTTACGGTTATTGTTCGTGCCATTCCCTTTTCAGGAGATTCATATAGTGATTCAGTAACCAACTTCTTCTCAAATTACTATTCGTCAAGTTATTTATCACACCAAATGGTATATCTCCCTGGTACAGTTCGGAAACTTGTGGTAAGCTCTTGACATAGACAAATAACTTTTGAAACTTCTATTTACTACTCCCTGGAGTAAATGGTATATCTCCCTGAAGTATTATTCAGTAAAATGTCTTGTAATATGTGCTATCTGTAAAGTTTATGTATAGTTTCATTGAGCTCCTCTTGTGGTAGCTCTACAAATAGACAAGAGCACATTAGACATAATATGGTATGACTCTCATCAGGCATCATCCTTGCTTTGGGATTCTGATAAAATTTAATGAAATAGAAATTGGGTACTAATATTCTTGTCGATCATTCTCTTTACTAACACATACTAAACCACAATCACATCAACTGCAACAATAGAAGGGAGTTGAAGTTGAAAGCAGATGATAATTTTGAACTTCTAAGATACTTTGACTCTCTGATTAATTGCTGTCAAATGTTGATGAGTAAATAAATAAATATCGTATGGATTGGTTTTCTCTCTCTAAGACAATATATAAAAAGACAGATACCTCTAAGACGGTAAGAAATCAACCATGTGTATATATAAATGTGTTTGTTGGCACACATTTACAAATTTTCTCGAATTGCACTTGTGATGGCCTGATCAGAGATAAGGGCCACTTTACTGGCTTATGCAGATTTTAGAGTTGTTTGAGTTAAACTTTTGCGAAAATGTACCTCTGATTTGATTTCCATGCCACTATGTGTCAATAACCTTTTTTTACTACAGTGTAATACTGATTTGTTATCTTCAGTTTCATTCTTAATATTTTTCCTGCTTTAGATGAGCTTTGGTCTTTATCCATTTGACCCGCAAAAGATTTTTATTTTCATGTAAATCCTTCCAGAAAGATGCAGAGCACATGTACAATATGCTCAAGGCCCCTGATGTGACTCAATGTGGACCAAGTATGGTAAGATGCGGCCTTTGTGGAGTAAGTGAAAAGCCTTTCAGGATCCTTTCCAAGAGACTATATTCTGATGATGATGACGATGATGATAGACGTGCTTTTGCAGAAGATCTAAGAGAAGAGGTAACTTGCTTCGCACTTCTGCAAAATCTAATATTAGAGTCAATAAATAATTTAATCATACAGCCGCAAATATATTGTTTGTACTAAAAATAAAAAGAATTGTACCTAGTGCACTGTGCACAAGACTTTTGAGCTAGTCAGCAGGTCCTGAGGAGGTTCGATGTAATCAGCCTTACCATTATTTCCATAAAGGAACTATTTGCATGGGGTAGAATCCAGTTTGAACCCCTGGCCTAGCGGATAGCAAGTAGGCAGCTTATCATCGCGCCAAGCACAATGATTATAATTGTAAGAAGAGACAGATTTTTAGGGTTAGAGACGCATCTTTCGGGGAAAAGATGCAACCAGTTCTATTAATAGATTTTTCTCAGAGAATTGAGAAAATGTGCAGAAATATTAAAAGGGAACGATAGTATAGAGGAGAGAAAGAGATTTTCTAAAACATTATGTTGTATGCTATGAAGATTACAATGACTCAATGAGGTAAAGCCTCAATTTATAGAATAAACTTACGGCTGGAATAAAGGTTAATACCTATAAACGTACTGCTAGAACATAAAACAGAAATAGATGCTTTATACATCAATCATACTAAGATGCTATATACATCAATCATACCGAAAATAGTAATTACATTATTACTGATATTTGACGGATTTTATTAATCACTTCAAAGGAATTTAGCTGTCATTAACAATCTTTTTGCTTTGTTATATCTCATGGGAAGAATTCTGCCAGAACATTGCAGGAAGTCTGTTTGGCAATAGTGGTGCACCATATGTTTAAAGACACAGTTTTGTTTCGGGCCTTAAAACATACTTTTGTTTCCTATTCAATTTGAGTATAATATATGATCCTATTAATGCCTCCCCCAGCTTAAGGTTTTAGGAGAGCTGCTTACTTAAACTAGTATCACCAAGGGAGGGGTCCCGGGTTTGAACCCTTACACCCCAATTAATTAGTCTATTGTCTTTTGGGTGTTGTCTGCTGCCTCCTAACACCTTAGGGTGGTCGCAATAGGAATTTTACAACAATAATTACATTAAAAAAATGACAGTATAATGGTAATAGGACGATTGATTCCACTCAATCACACAAAGACCATTCAGAATTCTCACACATCAGTTGCTGTAGTATCATAATACTGTGCATATATACTAGAAAAGCAAATTTGAGGACTGATCCAACAAGTCAAATAAGATAGTACTTCTCCCCAATGTTGGAAGCAAAGTACATACTATATTTCAGGCTTGTTCTCAGGCCTCCCATTTATTCATTATCTCTGAACAAATTGAATTTATTACTCCAGCTAGCAGAACTGTGTAATATTAGTGCATCAGAAGCTTCTAATATTTTACAATTCCTCCAAAAATCTCTGAGTGCAGCTCATTGTTTTATCTTGTAGAATCATTCTGCATAAATTGATATTCTTCTTCTTTATTGTAGAATCTATTGATATCTATTGTTTTATCTTCTATAATCATTCAGCATCTATTTATCTTAAGTTTATTTGTTTTTGTACATAAACACTGGCTGATTTGGTCATTCCAATCCCTGTTCTGCTTTAAATAAAGTGCTAACTCCCATGTCATTCTTAATATAAATGATATCATATTACTATATCATACATGTGCAGATTTATAGTAAAAACATGCAACTGTGCGGTGTCGATGATACTAGTGTTAAATGTGAAGATGACAATATCTGATTCTCTGATTCGTCTGTTTAACTTTTAATACTTCCATTGCGGGATTCCTTTCTCATGACTTATAATTCTATTTTCTTATGGTAAAGTTGTTGAGTGTCCACTGCGTGTTTATCTGCTTGTGGCCCTAGCGAGAAATCATTACTTGCAACCCTAAAATCAGTCCATTAACCATATGATTCGCAATATATCCCTTGCCTGCAATGATTAATTTGCTATCATAAGCACTTGGTGTTTCCATGCAGGAGTGTGCAGCTGCTTTAGTTTTTTTCCGAACTCGTTATGCTGCTCTGGTTGCTGCAAAGACACTACAATCACCAAATCCTATGCACTGGGTTACAGATATGGCTCCAGAGCCGCCAGATGTATTCTGGACAAATCTTTGTGTACCATACAAATTGCTTTGGGTCCGCAAGATAGGAACTCACTTGGCTTCTATTGCCTTAATGATTTTCTTCTTCGTTCCTGTGTCAATTGTGCAGAGTCTTGTCCACCTAGAGAGGCTCAAGGAAAAATTTGCTTTCGTGAGAAGGTTGAGCAATAAGAGGTAGGTAGTATTGTCAAGTTCAGGGTTCAGAAGCCTGCTGAATTTCAGTTTATTTAAATGAAATTAGGTTCATCTCAACATGTCAAAGCTGAATTTAATTTGACAAACTATTGAGATTATACAGTAAATACAACACATATTTTGATGCAATACTTGAAGCATGCTATTTCTGTACTCTGTTCCTTGGCACCAGTAATGTCGACTTCCCCAGCAGTAGGGGGTCATATTTGCTTATAGTGACATAAAAATAAGTGCATGACATGAAGTTTAATTTTTCATAATTTCAAATGTCTTTTTTTTCCCTTAAATTATTTTTGCGAGCCTATGCTAATTGATTTATGCTTGAATGAGCTGAGTTGAGGTCCTAAATTTACGTTACCGGAGTTATTTTGAATGTTCTTACTAACTCATTGGAAGACAATACTCTTACCTTAAAGTTTTAACTTATCAGCATCTCGAAGTTCATATTCTTAATGGAACAATTTAAGACAGAACGAGCATGCATATCACATGAATGCTATATAACATAGTGATGATTTCATTAGATAAAGTATTTTAAAAATTAGACGAATCTACACCAAGTGTGCCACACTCAGTTCCCATTCCTTGTAAGGTGTACCCTTCGTTTCTATCCAGAGTACCCTACTTCTTATGACCTTTCTACAGTCTTAGTGTCTTATTAACAAATATATTTAGCAAGTATGATTATTCTATAGCCTCCTGATTACACCACATTATATGCAGTTTTCATTCCCGATGATTTTGCAGGAACTTTATTTTCGATATGGTTACTGGATATCTACCAAGTGTGATGTTGATGCTATTTCTATATGCTGTTCCACCAGTAATGTCGACTTTAGCAGCAGTAGAGGGTCCTATTGCCCGTAGTGGCAGAAAAATAAGTGCATGTCACAAAGTTTTATTTTTCATAATTTGGAATGTCTTCTTTTCAAATATTCTGTCAGGATCAGTTTTGGAGAGTATAGATAGAATTACTAGTTTGAAAGACATTCCGTCGCAACTTGCCAGTGGAGTACCATCAATGGTGATCACTCTTCTAATTTAGAGATTATTTATACCATTTTCTTCAGCACTCTTAGTTTGTCTGATGTTTATGGTTTTCTTTAATATGTCAAAATATTTATTGCACTTACAGCTCCAACTGGCCTAATCGCCTAATAGTTCCCCCTTGAATAATTTGGATTGGGGGGAATTTCTTTCTTTCCTATTATTGTCTTCTTTTTGTTGTATATAATATACCCCAAGTGAACAGTATGTAAAATGTTCCACACTTGCCGACTATAAAAATTTCATGCTATATATTGTAGGATACTTGTCTTTCCACATAAAAACCTAGGTTTTGGGTCCGCTGACTACACGTCAAAATTAATTGCTTATTTTTTTGTTCAAGTTGGCTTTAGTTTTGTTTAGCTCTTTACCTGGTTAAGGAAACTTCGACCAGCTACTAATGTGGAACATGCATCTCCAACCATTCCCGTTAGACTCTGAGTTTGACACTCTTTCTTAAAAACAATTAAGCATATTTCAAATATTAGAGGATGGTGCAATTAATTATTATAATTGAGAAAGGGTCTTAGTATGAAGTCGTGTGATGTTGTAATAAGTACTGACCACGAACTCAAACTTTGACAGGCGGTCTTCTTCATGACTTACGTGTTAACATCAGGGTGGACGGGTTTGGCTAGCGAGCTAATGCAGCCTTTTGTCCTTCTGTGCCATTGGTTAGATAGATTTCTATTTGGAGGCAAGACTGTTGTGTCATATGGTCCAATGACTTTCCCATACCACACTGAAAGTCCAAGAGTTCTTCTGTTTGGTCTGCTAGGCTTCACTTCTTCTGTCACGGCACCTCTAATGTTACCCTTCTTGATGGTTTACTTTTTACTTGCCTATCTTGTGTACCGTAATCAGGTGAGCATGTTTAAACTTACTGAGTACAAACCTACTCATATTTTCAAATCAGATGTTGTAAATAATGGCTACTCTGTTGTTATTTGACTGCTTAATTATTTGCTCAGATAGGGTGAATAATATTTATAGTGTCGCTTTATAGTTGATAATGCCATTTATTCACAAAGTGATGGCTTCTAGTCAGTCAAGGCATTTTTTTTTCTTAATCTTTCTTATTTTTTGCTTTTCCTTCTGGTCGTTAAGAAGTCAATCATTGTGTAAATTGTTAGTCTATTTAATAGGACTGTATGAGAAAGAGAGAGTGTACTAAACCTCGATATTAAACTGATATTAGTGTGTATTCAATATAACAAATACAAACCTGGGTTGATGTACTTATATGTTATGCAGAACTACAACATAAAAAATTGAAAAAAAAAATCATTAGTATCACCTTTTCTGTCTCAAAAACCCAGGTTAACATATTGTCTTTGTATACCAGCATAAATGTCACTTTGTAACCTGAGAGTAAATTTGGAATATGCAATCTATGCTAATATCGTAATAGGATAAGTTATATAAGGTTAAACCTGTAGATTGCCCATGACTGGTTCTATTCTCGTTTCCTCATTATTCACTAAAAGTACCTACTAACTGTAATCGCATGAAAAACTTTACAGATTACACTTATTTAGTGAAGCCAATTCTAAAAAGTATTATTAGTTTTAGAGTATCATAATATTTCCGGATTTTGAAGAGTTCCATTTCAGCTAAAATAGAAGAATGTGCTTTTATGGCTATTGATATTTTAGGACTAGTTTTAATATTTTGGAGCCAATTAGGGAAAAGGAATTTTGAAGTTCATATAAATTATGAGAGAAAAAAAAAAGTAGAAGGCTTTTTGGCGTTAATTATTTCTTGTTTTGGGTGCTATTGAGTTTTAAACAATAATAAGGAAATAGAAAGTTTCTAAATAGATGTTCTCTTTAGGAACAATCATAAGCGTTTATAGATTCAACTTGAAGTTTGATCCTTGTTTACCTTCAAGTGCTCTCATGTTAGCGGTCTGATATACATTTACGAGAATCATCACAGTCTGGACAGTTTGACGTGGCAACTTTTTTTTGTATTTTAGAAAGATTTCTATTTCATTATTTAATTCTGTCAAGTTGAATATGCTTAAAGTTTCTTGTTTACGTTTTACTGCATTATTTATTTCTGGCAAGTGGAATATGTAATGCATTCAAAGTTTCTTGTAAAATTGTAGTCTGTATAATTTACTCTGTTCTGACAATGTATAATTGCACCTTTCAGTTTATCAATGTGTACATCACAAAGTATGACACTGGTGGACTTTATTGGCCTATTGCACATAATGCAATAATCTTCTCATTGCTGCTGACGCAAACAATTGTCCTGGGAGTATTCTCTCACAAGAATGCAGAATGTTCTTCGAGTTTCACCATTGCACTGATCTTTGGCACTCTCCTTTTCCACTTCTACTGCAGGCAAAGATTCTTTCCTATATTTCAAAGCCCTTCCGCACAGGTACTGGGAAAATTTTGAAAAACAATTTGACTTCTGAAAATGGCTCTATCTATTTAGTTAAATCCGTGCTTCTGCAGGTCGTCATGGAGATGGATAGGCAGGATGAGCATTCTGGAAAACTGAAAGAGATTCATGAAACGTTGCTTTCAGCCTATTGTCAGTTTCAATCATCTTCGCCGAACTCCTCTCAAGATAGAGAACTACAAGAGCTTAATGACCATTTGCGCTCCACATTTTGTTCCATAAAATCCAATTCCCATCATAATTCACCTATATCTGGGCACCTAGACCAGGTTACGGTTGAGGATGATCACGAGCTTCAAAATGCCGATGATATAATTTCAGGTATTTAACCTATAACTCTCTTTACTTATATGTTGTTTGTATTGCTAAAGAATCCCCGGTTATGTACGAAATCTGAACCCCACTACTAGTTATATACTGAGCATCAGATTCATTTTGCAGTAACGAGATCGAACAAATCCCCACAAAATTCACTAGCCGAGCATCCACATTTTGAAACCAGGATTCAATAATTGATTTACACTGAGCTGAGTTGTATTCTTTGTGTACATTGATCATTTTTCATGCGCGAACATGTATATTTCAATACGTCAACAAGCGAGTTGTTGCCATTGGAAAAGCTCGGGAGCAGTTCTGGCTACCGCCGTTTTTCGCCTGGTTTTGTATAATGTAACCCCCCTTTTAGCTAGTTCAGATTCTTCAAAACAAAACATAGATAAGAAAGTAGTCGTAGTTTCAGTATAACTTGCTGATGTACACACAAACTAGAAGATACAGGAGTGCCTGAAAGTACATTGATCAATTTTCAATACTCTTGTGTGATTTGTAAGTCATAGATGTTTAGACTTTAGATCATGTGCTTTTAACTCGGTTGACAGAAATAAATTTTTTGTACAAATATATATTACAATCTTGTTTTCATTTTCATTAATATCGCTAAAGAGTGTCGAATCGTTTACTTTCTTTTTGAAGAATTCATATTTATGTAATTGATTTATCATAATTATCAGTTTTATCACTTTATTTATTTATAATTAATATATTAATAATCACAGGGGCAGACATATATGAAAATAGATTTACCTCTAGTTACTGGAAGCACTTTTATTTGAGGGAGAAATTCTAAACTTTCCGAAAACGTTCCCGAAATAGTTCCAGAATGTTGAGTTGTCATTGTGCCGTTGACTAATTTTACATCAATGAAATGAGTCTCTCTGTGCATTAGTATGAATCCCCTCAAAAAAATTATAACACATGTTATCTATTCTATATATAATAGCCCAACAAGGCTATAATATTCATGAGTCATTTTATTCATTTGTGAAATGACTAACTTACCCCCTGTTTTTAATATTTGTATAAAAAAATGTTGTTCGT
>PHNY01132596.1:1349-11681 GCA_003724115.2 Anethum foeniculum
CTAATAATGTTTTGCATGTATATATGATTTTTTATATACAATAACAGTTACGTTTGTTCCCGTTAACAAACATCCTTAATCTTAAAAGCATGTAAAAATTAGTAATATTAAATTATAACAATGTCGTAGTTTTTCAAAATATTTATTGTATAGGTCTTTTCAATTTACAATTATTTTTCTTTCAAAAAATTTGTAATTCCAAACTATGTGTACAATATTACTATATTATTACTTTATGAGTAGTTTTAATTATTTTAATATATCTTAATCTTAATATATTATTTATAAATTAAAAAATTATTATATTTTTAGTGGAAACTCATAGTTGGTTGTATTTTTATTTTACGTTGTGCTAAATGAAAATAATATATGTATCTTATTCATTTTAATAATTTTCTTTTTCTTTTTACGATTCAATAAGATTATGTTAGTCTACTTCATAGATTTACTTCGTTTACCAGAGACAAAAAGGTGTTTGGATTTCATTTGATCGATTTTTGAGCAAAGAAACAATTGTTCAAAAGTGTTTGTTTGCATTTATAAAGGAACCACTGCTATTTTTTTATGGTGTGCTCATCGGCCCGTGAGTATAAGAAAAACTTTGGTGAAATTTTTTAATTAGTTTCATTCTCTTCTTTAGTTATGATAGTGTCGACAGAAAATTTTTACCAATAAAATCAACTAACTCATGAAAAATAATTGTTATAGTGTATCAATGGGTAAATACTAAAAAGACACTTAGTATTATTACTTTGTTAATTTTTCTATTAATCTTTATTGTTAAAATTGTTTTTGATATTTTGTTCCTTAACCATAAATATTAAAAATCATATTACTTTTTTTTAAATATACGCACAGTTTTCAATTTTGTTATGGTTATAATACTAACTTATATACCGTGCGATGTACGAGTTATTTTTATTTTTTTTATTTTTTTATATTTTAATTCTATATATATATATTAATTATTATAAATTTTAAAATAAATATTTATGTAATAATTGATTTCAAAATTAGTAGACACGTGTTCAAATTAAAAGGTTAGACATTAAATAAGAATATCAATAGGTTTTGAATAAGTCCAATAGATGTGTTTATATTATATTTCGGCCGGATCAGTAAATTAAGAATTAAAATTCAAATACCTAGCTATAATGGATACAGACGATATGTCATGTATCGTTTTGTAGTGTCTAATTTCAATTAAAGTGATGGTGCCACTCATGTCCAATACAACTATGTATCATCGATGATGCCTACAAATGTGAATATTGGAAAATCATCTTATTACAAAATATGTCATATTTAATGAATCAAATTCTTTCAACAAATTATTTTCATTTTTTTACAAAAATTATATATAATTTTTGTAGGATTAAGGTGCTAATCAATGTTATTGGTGCAAGTGAAACAGTTCATTTATGCTAACATCATCATCGTTAAAAATCTAAAGATTACGATGTAACAAAAAATAAAATGTAATGTGTTGAAAATAAGATAAGAAATTGTTCTTATAAAATTAAAATAAGTATTACTGAAAGGGAGCATTATCCTGAAAAATTAACTCTATCTTTATACGATAAAAACTTAGTCCATAATCATAGCAATATAGTCTATTTTACATCCGATGTGATTGAGAAAAAAGAGGTTTTACACCCACACACATATCTGGAAAAAACATCACATAATGGTCATTTGTTTGCGGTGACCGTAGAACTTTTAATTTAAATAATTAATTGTCATAGTTATTAACAATCAAACATGCCTTTCGTACTCCCAATGATCAATTATTTTACAGTAAAAAAAAAGTTGATTATTATTTTTTAAATAGGTACCTAACTCGACTAAGAACTATAATGCAGATTTTATCTAAAAAATAATTATAATGAAGAATGCTATTAATGTTGCACAAAAATCGCAACAAAAGAGATAAATAAGTAAATAAAATAGTACAGCGCGTCAACATTTTCATTCATTTAAACAATGATGTTACGTTTCAAACAATTTCAAATATTACACTTTCTATGTTATTTTGTTATAATTTCAAACAAATTCTTTTGTTTGTTATTTTAGCAGTTTAACTAATGTTTATGCATTGGTTGACATTTTCAAATATCAATTATTATATTACAAATTTTCTTAACAAACAATTATTTAAACATTTACACGTTTTAGTATAAAAAGTTACAATTAAATAGCATGTAACAATAGCATATATTTTTTTGAAATTCAAACTAATTCACTGAGAAAAAGCCATACGACATTCACAAAAATAATTGAATATTAACAAACACATACTGAATTATATCAAATCAACATTTTTTTTCATCAAAACTACGATCACCGAGTAGATCTTTCATTGTGGAGTATCTATCGCCTTCATAGCTAAAACGTGCAGCCTTTTTGAAGGGACGATCTAACAATCCATTATAATCGTGAAGAACACGCAGATCTGATTAATCCAAATGTATTCAAAAATCAACTATAATTTGCAAAACCCATATAACTCATCAATGAATCAATAAACGAAAATCACACAGATTTGTGATCTCAGACAACTCTCACGATGAGAGAGAACATACCTAAAAACGAGTAAATAAAATTCATAACTGGGTTGAAAAACTCTTGGTAAAGAGAGAGATTTATTGAATAAGAGTAAAATTGAGAAAAAAAATGAAAATGGGGCTTATCATCAATCGAATGAATGATGACACCCCCTGAATCAATGAATAATAATAGGGGTTTAATGAGAGAAAGGGAGGAAGAAGGGCATGTAATAATAGCATAAAACGTTCGTAAACACGTGAAAGAATATTAAGTATATGTTTCGTTAAGAGAAAATATTTCAAAAAAATGAAAAAATAAAATTTAATTATGAAACATGTAAATCATTATATATATATATATATATATATATTATTTTTTTAATTTAAAATTATGCTTTCGGTGCGTAGCACGGGTGAAATGCTAGTACCTATAATAATATGAAAGTTATGTTTATTAACTTTCATTTTTTTCCAGTTTCAAACACACACAAAATCAATCTGTCTCCTAATCCTATTATTAACGTGATGGCCAAAATTTATTTCGATGATAATGATTATCTAATAATTCAGTAGTTATTAACAAAAAAAAGTATAAAATTTAGTAGATATTCACTTATTTTCCCCTCTCCGCATGGGTGGCTGCCTTGGAAACAATAATAAGTCAAATAAATCGACTTTCTAAGCAAGAGGAAAACAAAGTCCAACGACCCGGTCTAGTCTAGTCTGGCCGTCGAATATACGAAATAAAAAGACAGAAGACTCGATACTGCTGCTTCTAAAAAACGTCTTCGGTGTTCCTTTTTCATCAAGTTCTCTGTTTGAGTCCCTTGTTCATCTATCTTAGTAAAAGCAGTTGGGCTTTATAAAGTTTAAAATATTCAGTACAATACAAGAGAAGGCGGGAATCCAACACTAAACCTTTTTCACTACTAAAAACACCTGTCCATCGCTTAGTTATCGAACTAGTATTTGTCTGTGGGCGAGGTTATAATATCTTTATAAAATGGATGGGACACAAGGTGGTTCAAATGCACCAGCACCTTTTCTTACGAAGACTTATGAAATGGTGGAAGATCCAGTGACAGACTCTACTGTCTCTTGGAGTCATAATGGACGTAGCTTCATTGTCTGGAATCCACCCGAGTTTGCTCGTTATTTGCTTCCCACTTACTTCAAGCACAACAATTTCTCCAGCTTTGTTAGACAACTCAATACATATGTAAGCACATTCACTATTGTTTATTTCAAAAAGAAATGATTGGTTTCATGTGTCTTCTTCTCCCATATGTTTGATCAATATGTTATTTATTTTCTTTTTATTAATGTACTATTCTTTCTGTTGATTTAACAAAACGTTAATGGTTTTGTTTAGGGTTTTAGAAAGATTGATCCTGATCAATGGGAGTTTGCAAATGAGGATTTTATCAGAGATCAGAGACATCTTCTACTAAAAATTCATCGTCGCAAGCCAATTCATAGCCATTCTATGCAGACCCAGGGGAATTCTTCTAATCAGTTGACTGATATAGAAAGACAGGAGTTTGAGGATGAAATAGAGAGGCTAAATCGCGAAAAGAGTATGCTTCAATCAGAGTTACAGAGCCATAGACAGGAGAGACAAGCATTTGATATTCAAGTAAGATCAGTAGGGCAGCGTTTGAAGAACATTGAGCAGAGACAGCGACAAGCAGTGACTTTTTCTGCCCAATTGCTGCAGAAATCTACTGCTAGAAACCATTTTGAAAGCGGTAGTAGGAAGAGAAGGTTGGCAGTATCATCTTACTTGTATGATAAAGCCAATATTGGAGAAAACCAAATCTCAACTTTCCATAATGAAAGTCAGAATGCAATGTCTATATCTGTGTTAAATTCTGAGTTGATACAAAATTTGGATTCATCCTTACGGGTTCTGGAGAGGTTTCTGCACGACATTGGTTTAAGTTTAGCTGATGAAGTCAATGATTATGGTGTACATCTAAAAACTTCACCAGGTGTCATGGCAGAAATGAGTGCATCTTCTGCTAGTTCAGATCTCAATGGATCACCTACAATACATGTATCATCCCCTCAGTTAAAGGTTATTCATTCATCTCCCAAGTTGGCTGCTACTACAGATCACGCAGACAGCTCTGCGATATCATCAATCTATCTAAATATTGATTCTAGGCCCTCAGTAAGCGATAAAAATGCAAATCTTGCTGCATTTCCCAGTATAAATGCTTTAAATGAGATAGGAGAAGGGACTACAGCTCCAGTTCAACCAACCATGGTTAATGATATATTCTGGGAACAATTCTTCACAGAGACTCCACATACTGCTGGTGCTCAAGAAGTTCAATCAGAAAGAAAGATGACAGATGGAGCAAACGGTGAAATTGTTCTAGAGGGTCAACACAGATTTTGGTGGAGTACGGATAATGTAAATAACCTTGCAAAACAGATGGGGCATCTGTCTCCCGCTGGAAGACTTTAATGCTGTTTGATATTCCTCCCCTATATGTATTTCTGCCTCAAGGATATATCCAGAAGCATTGTTGTCCTGGTCTTCTTGATATAGTTTACCAATCCAATCCCTTTTGAAGATTAATTCTTTCTAATGTCTAATCCAATCTTTATCTCAAAGATTCCCATCCCATCCCTTGACATGGTCACAAAGAGTTGATATGGTTTTGCAGGTGGTATATCAGGATGAAGAATGGATCCATATGATACACTTGTTTAACAATATATGTCTACTGTAAGATCCATGTTTGCCTGTCAGTATCAGAAGCAAAGCATTTTATTATTTTTGCACTGTTCAAGAATCTCAGACTGCTAAATTATATTGACATAGTCGATTTCAAATAACTCTTCTCATCCTTTTCTGTCAAGCAGTATGCATGTACAAATAGTTCTCGAAACAACAAAATTTAAATTTCTGCTTCTATAAATTGATATTGTGTTAATAAAACACAAGTGCTACTAACAATCTGCTTTCTCATCTACAATTAAAATTCAACTTGTGCTTGTGTCTATCGAGTCTCATTATGACTGATAAATTCTTCAGAAACTACAAATGCAAGTATAGTCCACAAGAATCCACCCAAATTTTCAACTGTCTTGAAATTCTTTTCCTCTGCACAGGTCCATCATGTGGTTGCATATCCAAATTCGTATAGACGTTAGATAGAACTTCTCCATGTCAAAATCCTAAAACTTCAGTAGCTACAGTACTACAGAGTCCAACTTCTGAATGCCAATGTTCAAATTGTAAAGGCATTTGGAAGTAAAACTTGGCCACCGACATGGCACATAGTGATCAACCATGCACAGATTGTATCACTAGAAAGATAGTTAAATTTTTTAGTATGTGTTTTTATTCTCCGAGCAAACAATATAGGCAAAAGAGAATAAGGTTGGTTCCATCTGATTTTTGATTTAGTAAATAATTGAGTTTGTTCAATGCATCATCTCTCAAGTTTACGAGCAAAGGTTGCACCTGAAAGTTGAAAACCTGTAGTATGCGGTCTTCATCTGGGTAATGAAAAGATCCAGGTCATGTATAACTGCACATACATACGGATTTACTCCAAATTCTAACACCTCAACTCACCAGAAACCCCCACAGCTGCAAGTTCCACTCCTAAAATGATGAAATCGACTGGCATCCCTTACAATAATCTCCCGCTTCTCTATCATGGAAATATATGTCAAGGCTAAATGACAATCACCACAGACCCGTAGATTCTTGGTCACGAGAATTGGCTTGCTGGGACTCAGAGTAAGAATGGCGAATGCAACTGCTAACTTCTCACTGTGGTAGAGAAGAATCCGTTCCTTCTCCTCCTCTTCAACATCATGGAGGACAAAACTAGATTCTACACTGTATCCCATCTTCTTTATATCACCTAGCAGTTCCTCTAGTTTCTTAACTATTTCTTCCCAGTGCTGGTGTGATTTATCTCCGCCAACAAAAGCATGAATTGTCCCATTTATTTCCACCCAACTGCATCCAGGCATTTTTTTATAGCCACAATCCCTCTGTAAGTTTCTAACATCAGCTGCATCGTCCCATCTTCCAGCAGCACTGTAGATATTAGACAAAAGTACAAAGTTTCCAGTACTTTCAGGGCCCAAGCTATGGATTTTCTTTGACACTACTTCTCCTAACTCAACATTCTTATGTACTCTACAAGCGGCAAGGAGGGCACTCCAAATACGTACATCAGGCTGAATTGGCATCATTTTGATGAAATCTTGGGCTTCATTCAGAAGTCCAGCACGGCCCAAAAGATCCACCATGCACAAATAGTGTTCTATCCTAGGAAAGATCTTGAAATCTTGAGTCATAGAAAGAAAAAAACGTTTACCATCAGCAACCAGTCCAGAATGGCTACAAGCTGACAAAAGACCAATAAAAGTCACATCATCTGGTTTCCAACCTTCAGCCAGCATCTCATAGAACATTGAAATTGCTTCAGTACCAAGCCCATGAACACCATAACCAACAATCATTGCATTCCATGACACAATATCCCTTGTATGCATCCTGTCGAACACTAGCCTAGCAACATCAACCTTTCCACACTTGCAATACATGTCAGTAAGCGCATTACAAATTGATGTATCTGCTGTAAATCCACGCACAATAGAATAACTGTGTCCACAAGCTCCATGCTGCAGCGCAGCTAAATATGAACATGCAGGGAGCAAACCTATCATAGTCGCTACATCAGGCCTAATTTTAGATACCTGCATCCTTTGAAAATTTTTCAATGCCGCCTCGGCATAACCATTCTGCACACACCCTGAGATGACAGCACTAAAAGAAACTGAATCTTTCCAATCCATTTCATCCAAGAACTTTGCTGCATCGTCTATAATCCCACATTTGGCATACATAGAAAGAAGTGTGTTTCCCAACATAAGATCCGCAAGAGACCCTGCTTTCATTGAGTAACCATGAATCCGCCTCCCTTTGCTCAAATCAATCAGCTTAGAACAAGCACGGAGAACAATTCCAAGTACAACAGGTGACGGATTCACAGCATTCTCAATTATCATTTGATCATACAACGCCAACGCTTCTCTAGTCGAATCACATATAACACAAGCTCCTATCATAGCACTCCAACTAACCTCATTCTTAACACCCATTGCACCAAAAATCTTCCGCGCATAATCCAACCTCCCGCATTTCGCATACATATCCAAGAGCCCAGTCCCCACCATTACTTCACTACTAAAACCCCTCCTGACACAATACCCATGCACAGCCTTCCCATCACTCAACACACTCGACTCCCCAATAGCAGGAAGAACCGACACAACGGTCGAAGAATTCAACCCCAATCCAGCATCCTGCATCCGTACAACCAACACAATCATCTCCTCATACAACCCATGAAACGAAGCCCCAGAAATCATCGCATTCCAAGCAACAACATCTCTCTCACACATTCCATCAAACACCTTCCGTGCATCCTCTAAACACCCACATTTCACATAAAAATCAACCAAAGCAGTCGAAACAAAAACATCCTTATCGAACCCATTTCTCTCCGCATGATGATGAACCAATTTACCATCATCAACAGCTTGTAACCCAGCACAAGCTTTAAGAACAAAAGGGTAAGTATATTTATTAGGCCTAACCCCAATATGAATCATTTCATTATACAAATCAATAGCTTCATTGTGGGGGCCTTCCCAAGCATACCCTCTAATCAAATGATTCCAAATAACAACATCAGACTTTTTGACAGGCACTGAGATTGTATTAAATAAGCGACGGGCAAGAGTAAGTTGATTACATGTAATGTATAAACGAGTGAGTTTTTCTAATATAAAAGGGTCGTTAATAAACTTGCTTTTGTAGAATTGCTGGTGGATAGTTTTGGCTAGATTTAATGATTTAGAGGATATACAATGGTGTATAAGTTGTATGTAATCTTGGGGTTCAACTAAGCAGATTGTTCGGGTGCTGTTGATTCCCCGCCTAGCTGCTGCGCATGACATGGAATAAATTTCAGTTTCTTTAACACGCAGAAATTGCCTGATACACTTGACGCCGGTACTAGGGTTTTTGGTTCAAAAACTCCCTTGTATGTTGGCACGCGATATATATTTTTTATTAAAACAATTATAATAATATGATATTAGAGCAAGTCCAAGAGTGTCCTACTGTCCTAGTTTAACCCTTAAATATAATATAAAAAATTGTGTCCTAGTAATTTAGGACATGTTTAACTAAATTCAACTCCAACAATGTGTCTTATCCTCACTATATATTTAATATTTTATTATTAAAAGTTTTATTTCATCATTAAAGAACAATATAAAGTAGAGAGAGAAAGAGAGCATGTATAATAATTTATTGTAAAATATAAGATATGGCAAGGAAATATGTGACTTAAAAATAAGGTTTGAAAATGTTGTCCTAGTGATATAAGGCATCACTAGGATATTGTTGGATCAACCTTTTTGTCAGATGACCCAAATTAGAACTTAGGACATCAAATAAGGCATCTCTTGGACTTGCTCTTAGTAATCTATACTCCCTCTGCCCCAACCATTTATTTACAGTGATGTCCCATCTAATTCTTTACATTTCAAAATTTACCTAAAATACAAAATAATTAATGGGTCACATCAATTTCTCACTTTTCTTTCTTTTTCACACTACTCCCTCCGTCCCACAATACTAGTCTCTTTCTAATTTTTTACGCTTATTAAGAAAGCATTAATTCAATAATACATTTCCACTTATACCCATCATAAATGCATGAATGTAGACTCTAATTCATATTTCATTAATTATTATACATTGTTATATAATTTTCAAGAAGGGTAATTTTGGCAAAAATATTAATAAATTTACATTGGAACTTAAAAGTGTACATGTATTATGGGAAAAAAATATCTCTAAAAAGAAACTAGTATTGTGGGACGGGGAGTACTTTTTACTCTACTATTTCCTTTTATACATTAAAAATTATTGGTGTCCACCCCTTCATCCACTTTTCTTTCTCTTTTCTACTATTTTATACATATTTTTTAACCTCTGTGCCCAAACCATATTTATATAAATGGCTGGGACGGATTACATTCGACCCGCACTCTAGTGGTGTATCCTACTGGTCTCAGGTGAGCTATTGCATGTGCTGCCTCGTCAGCCTCCTAGATACATGAATAAAACTAACATTATCAAAATAATTACTCCCTCTGTCCCAGTCAATTGTATACGTTGGGAACCGTGCACTCGACACGCACTTTAAGGCTCTTAAAAAATATAATTCCATAATTTATTTTTAAAATTTTCTTTTTCTAAATAAAAGTTAAATTATTATATTTTTATACAGAAAAAAAAAATTTCAAAAAAAATTATAAAACTATATTTTTTATAAGCCTTAAAATACGTGCCGAGCACTCCCTCCCCCAGCGTATACATCCTGCTGGGAGGGAGGGAGTAACTAATAACAAAATCTTCGAAACATCATGCCTACTCCTGGAGTACACTAATTATTGCCAAACAGTCAGTTTCAACTGTCACATGATTCTTACACTGAATTGCTTGTTTCTGAATTGCTTGTAGTAAACCAAGAATTACTCCCTCCGTCCAATTGATTTATTATCATTTGGATTGGACACGGAGACCAAGAAATAAGAGTAAGGTATTAGAAAGTATAAAAAAAGTGGGTAAAGTGGTGGGACCTATTAATATTTAAGTAATTGATTAGAAAAATAGTGAAAGTTAGTGGGAAGAAGTGGGTCCATTAAAGTTTTTAAATTATTAAAACTTTACTAT
>PHNY01132616.1:2530-15478 GCA_003724115.2 Anethum foeniculum
ACGAAAATGCATAGTCCCTGCGGAACGAATCATAAATACTAAAACGAGATCGTGCGCTTGCGATTTTAATTTAAATTAACTCATTTTTCCGAGCACATCAAATAATCTTTTAGAAAACTTCAAACTCAAATGTATCATATGTTTCATAACGAAAACGACTCATTTAAGTTACATTAAAATCATCTCTTTATCCTATACAATGGGATATTAATCATAACTATCAAAGGTTTATTTTAAAAATTTGTATATTTTAAAAATGAGTTTTTCTACCATATGTCCATGGGCACACAATAAGCGCGCAAATTCATGATATTGGGCCATTTTGATTGGTGTAATTTTTGTGCATGCACGGGGTCCACCACTATTTTAAAAAGGAACCAATCAAAATGGTCCAAAATCATGAAATTACGCGTTTATTGTGTGCCCATGGGCACATGGTAGAAAAACTGTTTAAAAATTTTGATTAATGTATAGTGTTTTTAGTTTTGTCCTTTTAGATCGTTTCACCAAATTAAAATATTAATAGTGAAAATTGATATAATTTATAAAGAAAAAAAAGATGAATATGTTGCAGTTTGAAAGACTTAGTTTTTTTAAGAATTGAGTTAAATATTTAAATTTTAATTTCATAAAAAATTAATCGTGATGGAACTTTTCTTTTCCAGTTTCTTTTGACATCCAAAGAAACTGCAAAGGCAGTCATGCAGTTGCACCCCTAAGGCTTGCCATGTTATACAGGGGAAAGGCCTCTGAAATTGATAACTGGGTTGCGGCATCAGTAAAGAAAGATAAGGCAAGATCGGCAAATCCAATCTCACACCACGGATCTCGTGTATGGAAAATTTGTGTATGTCATCGAATCTAATTTCATATTAAGCCATTACACCAGACTTCCAGAAGAAGAACAAGATTCTTGTTCGTGAATGTGCACCACGAAAATCATGTCCAAGATATTAAAGTGGGGCTGAGGAAGAAGAAGAAGAAATGGGTTTAGTTAGCGGGTAGTTCACGGTGTCAAAATGATGGTGCTTTTGATGAAGATGGCGTTGAAAGTTATCATCATTAATGGTTCTCGGTTCTGCATTCATGATTTTGGATTTGTAAATTTGGATTTAAGGGTTTTAATGGACAATTGGTGAAACAATTTAGGACATTTCAGACAGGCCAAGAAATCAGATTATTTTTCCAAATTCAAGGATCAGACTTATGTGATGAATTGGTTTCTAGTGTTCACTACTTTCATCGGATCTCCTATAGTAAGGACGATCATCGACGAGGTATTTTATCCTTTCCCTTTCGTTCTATGTATGTCTATTGTCATATTTGGTTAATTTTTAGATACATCAATATTCTTCTCCTCAATCGATTCACTTTTGGGAGGAAGATGTTCAACCAACGTTGATGGATAAATCCCATGTGAAGAGAGTCATGGGCTCATGTATAAGACATATACACATGTTTTTTTGTCCTGCACTAAGCCGGAGGTCTTCATGGAAATAACCTCCTTATTTTTCGGAATAGGGGCATGGTCTGTGTACATCTTACCCTTTTCAGACCTCGCTCTAAGCGAGATATACTAATTATGTTTGGTTTGGTTTTGTTTATTAATCATAATGGAGATGAATTTGAGAAAGAAGATAATGATAAAAATAATAAAATACTCTTAAAATAAATTAACGATATAAGAGCAGCTCCAACAAATTCTCTATTC
Organism: Anethum foeniculum; assembly: GCA_003724115.2. Classification (NCBI taxonomy): domain Eukaryota; kingdom Viridiplantae; phylum Streptophyta; class Magnoliopsida; order Apiales; family Apiaceae; genus Anethum; species Anethum foeniculum. The sequence continues at coordinate 4,242 of PHNY01132616.1, forward strand.
TAACTCCTAACTCAATATTTGAGGAGGGAGTAGAAAAATGTTGCTCCAAGAGACTCTTTAAACCTACTCTTAACTTTAGGAGTCTCATCTCTCTCCTCAATTTTAAGAGTCAAACATCACTCTTAATTATTATTTTATTATATATTTTTGACAATATTATCTTTCTCTTTTCATTTTTTTTTACTCTAATGATTAAAATAATAAACTATTAATTTAGGAATAATTATAAAGAGTATTGTGGTAGATGAAACATGCTAAATCATTAAGAGTCAATAATTTATTTTATTTATAACAGTGAACTTAAGAGTATCTGACTCTTGGAAATGCTTTTAGGCAGATACATAGATTCCGAAAAAGTTAGGAGTTAGTAATAACAAACAATAATTTGAATAATCTAGTATTGCAAGTTTCCGTACAGAAATGACTTAATTTTTAATGATGCAGTGGATCAGAATCTTTGATCATACAAAAACATTAGGAGTGGTGGCGCGTGTTTAAGCAAGCGCGTAGGGAAGTAGAAAGTTTCAAGTAGTCTAGTCACCCCACCAAGAAAAAAGCAAGCCATTAATCTTCACACATGCATTTTCTCTCTCCATCTCTCTCTAATCTCCTTGAATATTATTCCACAGGCGCTACATAAACTAACTCTCTCTCTCTCTGCATATATATAGTATATACACCCACTACAGTCCAGGCCCCTGTCTTAGTCTTACAACACATTCCAAGTAAGTATACCTTTCTAAACTTTCATTTTCCTCAACCTCACTTAATTTCTTTTCATTTCCACTGCTCTTTGGATTATGTATTGTATTTCTTAAAATTTGTTCTTTAACAGTTATTTCATTTTAACTTGTGGGTTTTGTTCGGTTTCTTTATAAATTGGATTCTTTTTTTCTTTTTTTTTTTCAACAGATAAGGTTTGTATTAATTTATTTTGTATTTCTACAGATTTGGGCATTTGCAATTTTTCCAGAGCTAGTTTTGTTGAATTTCTTTAGTTTTATATATTGTTATCATAGTAGATTTCTGGTTGAATTTTGCACCAAGAACACAAGTAGAGTCTCATGAGTGTTTTTGGCAATTAAAGGGTCTTGGTTTGTTTCGGGTTGTTTGCGATAATGGGTTGTATTTATTCGAAAGATTGTATTGGTGATATATGTGCACCTAAAGATTCTAAGGTTAAACAAAGTGGTAATGCTAGAGCTGCTGAAATTGGTGTTTTTTCACCTGCTACCTCCAATGGGGATGACGATGAAGCTAGAGACCAATCGAGTCACCTTAGGGACCATGAAGCAGGTATAACCAGGTTGTCCAGGGTTTCAGCTCAGTTTCTGCCTCCAAATGGGTCTCGAACTGTTCAAGTTCCAACGGGAAATTATGAATTGCGATATTCTTTTTTGTCTCAGCGGGGGTTTTATCCTGATGCGCTTGATAAAGCTAACCAAGATAGTTTCTGCATTCACACTCCTTTTGGGACAAATCCTAATGACCACTTTTTTGGAGTTTTTGATGGGCATGGTGAATATGGAGCTCAATGCTCACAATTTGTAAAGCAGAAGTTATGTGAAAATTTACTTAGGAATAGTCGGTTTCATATGGATGCTGTAGAGGCATGTTATGCTTCTTTTTTAAAGACAAATTCGGAGCTACATGATGATGATATAGATGATAGTATGAGTGGGACAACAGCAATTACAGTATTAGTTCGGGATAGGACTATATATGTTGCCAATTCTGGCGATTCCAGGGCTGTTATTGCTGAAAGGAGAGGTACAAATGTTGTAGCTGTTGACCTATCAATAGATCAAACTCCTTTTAGGGATGATGAACTTGAACGGGTTAGGCTATGTGGAGCTAGGGTCCTTACATTGGATCAGATTGAAGGGCTAAAAAACCCAGATGTACAGTGTTGGGATACCGAAGAGGGAGATGATGGCGATCCTCCTAGATTATGGGTTCCAAATGGGATGTATCCTGGCACAGCATTCACAAGAAGCATTGGTGATTCTATTGCCGAGTCAATTGGGGTTGTTGGCAACCCTGAAATCGTGGCCTTCGAACTTACGGCTGATCACCCTTTCTTTGTTCTTGCCAGTGACGGGGTGTTTGAGTTCCTTTCTAGCCAAGCAGTGGTTGACATGGTAAGGTACTTTTTGCTGTACTCAAGTTTTGATGCTTTAAGTTGATGGAAGTAGGAAAATATTTTGCATGATCTGTGACATGAAAAACTAATGCTCACAGGTTCTAAACATAACTGCATTTTTATGCTATTTTACTGTAGATGTCAGATTGTAGTACTGGTATGCTGTATACATATCTCTTAGAACTTACTATGTATTATTTTATTAGAATTGCTCCTTGCTGGATAGTCTGTTGATCATTTATAAATTAATCTGAGATCAGGATCTACCTTCTTAAATATTTGTATACTCTAGGGTTGAGAAAACGACATAGCCCATAGGCTTTGAGGACTCAGGTTACTAATTCTAATCTTCATAAAAAGAAATAGAACGATATACTCCCTCCATCCCAAAGTAAGCCATGTTTAAAATTTTGACACGCAGTCTATCACGCATTAAAACTAATTTTTTAAATATTTATTTTACCTTTTTTTGAAAATGTAAAACTTCTTTTTCTTCAAATATAATATCAGTGTTTTGTTATGCACCATCAATGATGTGTTGAAATAGTCAAGTATCACTTCGTTTGAGACGGAGGGAATAAAATATAATCAAGAGATATTCTCAATGGTACCATGGCGGCATTGACTTTTCTCAATACCATCTCGCATTTTAGACTTACTGATTCTGCACCTAGACTTTTGACTTGTTTGTCTTATACACTTACTTATACACTTATTGCTAGTCAAAATAAAAACTCCTCAACTATCACTAAATTTTTAAAATAAAAATCAAGATAAGTTCAGTTCAGTATTCTTCCTCTTCTCAAGCAGCAAGCCATTTAGTATATTTATATTCAATCGTCTAATGTTCAACATCTTCTCTCTAATCATCTTTTTCTTCACTATTTTTTTTCTGAAATTAATCAATAAAGGGGATTCTCAGTGGTACAACTGGTACTATTGGGAGAATCTAATACTATTAGAAAATGGTAACCAATGGAAAAGTCAAAACCACAATGATACCGTTAGGATTATCGCTATAATCAATTACCCTTGGGAACACATCTTATTCATTGAATCATATCATATGGTTGAGGTGCTTTGTATTAATGTGTCAATAATCAATATGACACCGAGGATTGCACATAATAGTGCCGAGTTTCTAGAGGTGATGCCGTGATGGTGCTCTGGAGATGATAGAATTTTTTGTACCAAATAATAGAAGATACGGACTTTTGGATCCAAAATAAATCAACCATAATATAAGTCTATGCATATATTTATTCTGCATTTGATCTAGAGGTCTAGCGAAGCCAATAGATAGGCCAAATTAATTGTGTGACTGACTGAGTCTTACAGTGAAGTTAATGAAACTTAAAATGAATAAATATAAAGTAGGGATAACCACTTCAAAAATGTCAACATATAAACCGAAGAGCTATAATTAGCTTGCTGCCTTCCGCACTTTGCCATATTTCGAGGTTAATGAGCTAGGATTTTGAGGAAAGTTTCCAATTTTATAGGTTCTTGATCTGGACTCATGTTAAGTGATTGGTCCACCAGTGAGTTTAATTCTTAACGATCACAAAGATACTTCATGCAAGAAAGTGGAAGAGATAAAAAGAGCTGAAAATAGGGAGGCATTTGTAAATGATCTTCATTTCCCCTGCTAGCTTACCTGACTCAACTTTACCAGCCTGAATTTAAACTAGTCTGGGAAATTGGGTTGGTAGTTGAATTGTTGATTCCATCTTGCTTTATAAAGAGTCATATTCTCAGTGTAATACACAGGCCAGATTGTGGGTAAAGCTTTTTGTGGTCTTCACCTTTTAAGTTTCAGGCGAAGTGCCTGTTCTCCCCTCCCTATCTCACTGTTTCGCAGTTATAGTTTCCTTTTCTCCATTCATTTGAAAGAGGTGGGTCTACTGGTTAACTGTTTTCCCCATTATATTTGTTTATTTACTTTCTCAGGTCCTTGCAACTTCAGTTCTTTTTTAAATTACTTATGTTACATTTGAAGTTGCTTCCACTTCTCAATATTAGAAAATTAAGTGGACTCAAGATTTTTTATAGTCAGAACAGATTAATTGATGCTGGCCAGCATGGGAAAGTGAACAGTGATTTGTCTGTCTCAAAAGTACAGATCTTTTGTTAACTAAGACATAATGTTTTGCTGCATGTGTTTGCTCTCATTTTCCCTATTTCCTTTATATCATTTTTTGATATTGCTCTTTGTTACTGAATCGCCAGGTAGGAAAATACAAGGATCCCCGTGATGCTTGTGCTGCCATTGTTGCTGAATCTTATCGACTGTGGCTACAGTATGAAACTCGTACAGATGATATTACAGTAATTGTTGTGCATATTAGTGGATTAACAAATGTGAGAAATTTGTTACATAATGCGTGATGCTCTTTGTTACTTGATCGATTTATCCTATTTTGTTATTGTAGACTTGTGCATTTTGGTTGTTTTTTTCTTTTCATTGTAAATTATATTTATAAACTTTTATCTCTTATGTCAGAGTTCTGGTGGTCAATCAGCAAGCCCTAGTGCTGTACTAAAACCTCCACTACCCCAGTTTGTAGAGATTTCAGGATCAGAATCTCCTTCTGTGATGGGCTGGAATATTAGGCATCAGCGCGTGAGGCAAGATATATCAAGAACACGTCTACGTGCAATTGAAAGTTCCTTAGAGAATGGACAAGTGTGGGTACCTCCATCTCCAGCCCACAGGAAAACTTGGGAAGAAGAAGTAACAACTCTGATTACTTCTTTTTTGGATTTTGCGCAACTTTGTGTCAATTCTAGAGCAAAATTATAGTTTTAGTAACTGATCCGCACTTCTTAACCTATGTCCCAGGCTAATAATTTGCCAATGATTTGATACAGGCACATATTGAGCGGGCCTTGCACGATCATTTTTTATTCAGAAAGCTTACCGATTCTCAGTGTCATGTACTGTTAGATTGTATGCAACGAGTGGAGTTTCAACCAGGAGACATTGTGGTGAAACTGGCAAGTACAAAAAGCTTATATTCCTTTTTCCGATTCTTGATCGAGTCTCTGAATGAGAATTTGATTATCTGTAAATTAAGGAAATCATTGTTCAATGCCCATTAACTCTTTGAGAGCAACCTAAGCTTAATTTGGAGGTAGAAAGATAACAGTGATCAATTTAAGTCACTGCTGCTAAATTAAGAACTGAGAAGAGTCTCTAGACCCTCCGAATTACTTTAATAGAAAGGGGAAGAGTAAAACCATTCTCCTGTCAGACTTAATTCTGTGGCCTAACTAATATTAATATCTATTCTGGAACTCGTGGAGAAAATCCAGAATCCTAAAATATAACTAAAGGAAGTTTTTCCATGATGCTCCACCTGATGAAAGAGGGACGAATTAGGCATGCACCTAATTCTTCCTTTTGGTTAGGAGGGGAAAAGGATTAGGCATACACTTAGAATTTCAGCTTTATATACACCTGTAGGCTGTAGCCATCTTTTTCTAGAATATTGACTAAAGCTTAACAAGTCATACATCCTTTTATGTCGAGGTGAGCATGTTTTTAGTGTGTTCTTATATTCATGAATCAGCTGTAGCATTACTTACAAAAATTCTTATTTTTATATAGTGTTCTTAAATCCAGCTTACATCTTTGATGTTCTTCTTATACGTTCTGCACATGTAACATATTTAATCCTGTTTATATCATTACTACCCTCATCCATCAAAGACGTAAGCATATTGCTATATCGTGTGAGCATTGTCTTTTTTACTGCGCTTTGCTTGACATTTAACCTGCTTGATAACAATTGATATACAGGGGGGAGAAGGAGACTGCTTTTATGTTGTAGGCAGTGGAGTATTTGAGGTCCTGGCAAAGCAGGTTAGCATAAATGTCTCTCAATCAACTACCTAATGTTACTCTTCAGTTTAGTTACTTTAAAAATTGATGCAATATCACAGGTCATATTAGTCTTCATTATTGAGATCCTATTAGTCATTTACTTGCATATGAAATACTTTCTAATCCCAGCACAACAAAAACTGTAAGCTGCTTTAAACTCTACTGTATTTGACTGGATTAAATGACAGGACGAGACAAGCGGAGAGGTGCCCAAGGTCTTACAACAATATACAGCTGAAAAATTGTCATCATTTGGAGAGCTTGCACTCATGTAAAATCACTTCTGCTATTTCCATTACATAAGAAATAAATTCCATTTATCAGAGGAGAGCATATCCTTTCATTTAGAAAAGAGCATGCGCGCGCGCGCACACACACAGAAGATAAATATACTTGTACTAAATATAAAAGTTCTTTGAGATTTACTCAACAGTGTAGTATGGTTTTAGTCAAGTTGTTGAAAGTCAAATTCATGTTTTTTTGTGCCAGGGCTACTGAAAGTAAGATAGAGAAGAAAACATATTTTTTGCAAGATATATCTTTAAAGCAGATAATGTTAGATTTTTTTTTTAGTGCTTTAAGCATTATAATCATTATTTTTTAATCTTATTAATTATAATTTCACTGAAAGCTAGAGTCTTGCTTGGGATATATCAAGACAGTATGATGTTTCATACCGGCACTTTGTTGATAACCATAATTTGCACAATGGTCAATTATTATTTTCACAGTTCTTACCCCAGATAGGATATGTTGAAATATAGGTATAATAAACCTCTACAAGCTTCTGTCCGGGCTGTGACACATGGAACCCTTTGGGCACTGAAAAGAGAAGATTTTAGAGGAATTCTTATGTCAGAGTTTTCGAATTTGTCATCATTGAAGTTGCTGCGGTCAGTGGATCTTCTCTCAAAACTGACTATACTGCAATTGAGTCATATTGCAGATTCTCTTTCAGAGGTGTTTTTCTCCGATGGCCAGATAATAATTGATAAGGTAATTCACCCTTTTTCTCGTAGAATGCAAATATATGTCTTGTTTCTTTTGGATCTTACATTTTTTTCAATTGGTACTTCAGAATGAGGATCTTCAGGGACTGTATATTGTCCAGAAGGGACAAGTAATAATTAATTTTGAATTGGAAGCAGTAAGAGATCGAAATGCCACGAGCCTTCTGTCTGAGAGTCTAAATGAAGAAAATACTGCAGTTAGCAGTAAAGAATCCACAGTGAAGAAGACCGAGGGAAGCCATTTCGGGGAGTGGACACTCGTTGGTGAAAGCATCGTGTCCTTGAGCGCTACTGCAGTGGGTAATGTGACTTGCGCTGTGTTAACAAAGGAAAAGTTTGAGTCAATTGTTGGCCCTCTAGTTAAACTTCCACAGGATGACTATTACAAGTATGATGTAGTCTATTGTATATTATATTTTCTTGTTTGAAAAGGACTCAAAGCTGAATTATACATGCTTTTGTAATAAAAATCTAAAAATTCTCTCAGCAAAAGCTGATTTTTTTTCATGTTACTTCATTATTTGATTGTATCAGTTAAAAGAGTAATATATATCTGATGGTTCTGATTGTATTCAGTTAAAAGAGTAATATATATCTGATGGTTCTGATTGAATTAGGTCAAGGGAAAGTTCTGCAAGGTTTCCAAAGAATTCTGTTGGAAGTATTGATCCTTCAACCCTTTCAACAGTTCAACTTTCGGATTTGGTAAGTTGTGCTTTTCTTATGATCGTGTTTGCTTTCATGACGCAATATCTGAAAAGTAAAAATGGTTTTGTCCCCGAAATTATTTAGGAGTGGAGGACATGCAAATATTCTACTGACTGCAGTGAAATTGGCCTTGTTCTTTTAAGGAATTCAGGTAGGTCTTTCCGTAATCCTCTTCTATGCACTGTATTTTCAGTGTCACCCTTTTAATGAGATATATTCATTTGATGTTATAGTTCAGTCGCCTGCCTAGTGTAGAGAAGAAATTTGCTGTTATAGTGAATTTTGAAAGTATTACACATTTTTTGTTCTGATATACTTTTCTTCCTGAAGCAGAGAACTTGCTTACTTTAAAGAGGTTTTCAAAGCAGAAAATAAGAAATCTGGCAAAAGAAGCTCAGGTCTTGAAGGAAAAAGATCTCCTGAAAAGTTTAAGCCATTCATCTTCTGTGCCACAACTTCTATGCACATGTGCTGATCATACACATGCAGGCATGCTTCTAAATACATGCATTGCTTGCCCTATTACTGCCATTCTTCAGAACCCACTTGATGAACCTTCTGCAAGGTTCTTTGCTGCCTCTGTTGTCACTGCCCTAGAAGATTTACACAAGGTTACTGGATTAAAGTTGGATTGCAAACTTATTTACATATTGTGGTTTCAACGTGCTTAATCTTTTCCATTTGTTAATTTCAGAACGGTGTTCTTTACAGAGGTGTGTCTCCAGATGTCCTAATGCTCGATCAAACAGGATATTTGCAGGTTGGTATTACTATTCTTTGTTGATATGTGGCTTCTTCTTTTTAGTAGTTTCTTGATCCACGTGCATTAATTCGCATGACCTACAGATTTACATTTGTGTCACTGACGAGTACTTGCTGCATGCTGCATCCACAAACTAATTAAAACCAAATGTACCTTCCTTGTATATCCAACTTGTAAACTGTAGAGTATGATCCAGGGAGGGTAAGATGTACCCAGACTTTAGCTCTACTTATACGATTAGAGAGGATGTTTCTGAATATACCCCTGGCTTCAGCAGCAGAAGACAATCATAGCACAAAAAATACACATATAACAAAAGCAAATCAAAGACAGTACGTTAGTCATCAAATTATACTGCTAAGGTTTATTTTATTGTTTGCCATGTAGCTTGTGGACTTCAGGTTTGGGAAAAAATTAGCCGGTGAAAGAACATTTACAATATGTGGAATGGCTGACTCTTTAGCTCCAGAAATAGTCCAAGGGAAAGGACACGGTCTTCCTGCTGACTGGTAAAAGAACAACTTGTATTCCACTTGGTTAATAGAATAAGGTTGTCATCGTTTCTCTAGTGCTACTACGTGCGACAATGTAAAGAAACTCGCATGAATGGTATGTAGTTTATACCAACTATAGTTAAATAATAAACAAACAAACAAGAATAAAAAAGAAAAAGAAGAAAAAACTTGCCTTTGCATTGTATCATCGAGCTCTGGTTTCTGTTGCCAGTTGAGTTATTCCTACATAAAAACATGTACTTGAAAGTCTGACCAAGCCTGTACAACATTTCCTTTTGCTTAACCGGCTATTTGACATTAATGGCCTTGGCTATTACTGAATAGGCGCCAGCACCCAGTTATTGTATAATCATATATATTACCCTTCACCAAGAATAAACCTTGGCATTCATAATTTGATGACTAATTTTGATGCAATTGACGTTAATGGCCTTGGCTAATACTGAATTGCGTCAAATATTTCTAACAATTTTCTTTTCACGAATTTCCTTTCTTCGACACAAAAATATTTGACGTAATTTATGGACTTTTGAGGCATGACAAGGAATATACGTCATTGCGGTCAATAAAAGATTTCCGCACGAAACTCTGTTTTATAGTATCCTGAATTGTTCACTGTGGTCTCACATCTTTAAGGGAACATGTGCAGGTGGGCCTTGGGTGTGTTGGTCTATTTTATGCTAAAAGGTGAAATGCCATTTGGTTCATGGAGAGAGAGTGAAATTGATACATTTGCAAAGATTGCAAAAGGACAGTTCACGCTTCCACAGACTTTTAGTGCTGAAGCTGTTGATCTCATCACTAAGGTATCATCTACTTATAACTACAGTCAACTTGTATACAGTTCTTTCAACAAAAAAGGCTTATCGTAATTGATTAATTTATTCAGTTACTAGACGTTGAAGAAAACACAAGACTTGGAAGCCAAGGCGCTGACTATGTTAAAAGTCATCCATGGTTTAATGCCATTGATTGGAAAGAAGTAGAGGATCATACTTTTCCCGTACCTGATGACATCATTTTCCGCATAAATCAACATTTAGAAAGTCACAGTGAAGAGGTAGCTTCTTCTGCACTTTCCCCAGTGCAAGACCTGGAAGAGCTCAACACTCCAGAATGGCTAGAGGATTGGTAGTATAGCTTGTACGCAGGTCTTCTTTACTTCTCAGCAAGAAAGGCCGAGTCCAACCATTTAATGTATGAACCCCTCCATCGAATCGATGTAAAGTTGAGAGAAGATTGCATAATACAGATGATGATCTTCAACACATGATTTATACACATAGTAGCACAATATGTTTTTGTAGTGCTTGAGCTTACTATGCCAGATTGATGCAGAGGCGAGTCTAAAAGGTTCTGCTTGGTATAGTTTCCAAATTTCTGTATAGAAGGCATATGTGTAATTGAGAGAGTGTTTGCTTATTCTTTTCCGAAAATTTCCTGAAAAAAATACAGATTATTATAATTCGGACGGATGTCCTGTATGCAGTGTCCAGTTCATGTCTAAACTCTAGAGTCTCAACTCAATTTTTGAAACTTGTAGATCTATAGATTTGCCCATGTCTTTGTTATATTTTTAAAAAATGTTGTTGAGAGGAATTGAACCTAAGTTTAGCCACCTACTTGACACACTCAAATACCACTTATGCTACTATGCCACTTAAATTTTTACCCATGCACTTAATATGTATGTGTCGCATGAGAATAAAATTTGATATAATTATTGCAACTTATATAGTGACATTTTCTTTTTCATATTTGTTGATTTTGTTTACGTATTATCTTATAATCCGTGCAATGCACTGTTGTTTTAAATAATAATATTATGACTTTTGTTTTAAAATTTATTAATTGAATTTGTTAAAAAAAGTAAGTATGTTTGATTAAGTATATTTGAATATATATTTGGTTAAACAACAATTTATAAGAATTTTTTATTTTATAAGAATTAGATATTTGAAAAAAGATAAATAATTTTTTAAAATAATTAGAACAGTAAAATTAAGTTTTAAAATGAATAGGCTTAAAATGTGGCACAGGTATATACTTCACTTATACGAAAAAATGAATAAAATTTATAATACGAGTTTCTTCAGTATTGATACGATATTTATTACATATAATAGATGTTTATAAATATATAATGATCATGTGTACACTTATATAAAAGAAAATTTATAACATGTGTTTGTTCAATCTTGATACAATATTT
>PHNY01132670.1:4564-19134 GCA_003724115.2 Anethum foeniculum
GGACAACCCAACTCTTGGAACATAATACAGTCTCAGGTTGCGAGTGCCGACATCGAGGTGGCAGACCTTCCTGTCAATGTGAGCTCTTAGGGTAGATCAGCCTGTTATCCATAGAGTAACTTTTATTAGTTGAGCGACGACTGTTCCACTCGGCACCGTCGGATCACTAAGGCCGAATTTTGTCCCTGCTCGACGGATGGGTCTTGCAGTCAAACTCCTTGTGCCTTTGCACTCGATGGTCAATCTCTGTCCAGCTCGAGGAAACCTTTACACGCCTCTGTTACCTTTTGTTACCTTTTCGGAGGCCTATACCTCATAGAAACTGTCTATATCATTTTTTATGATCAAAGCGACTTAATTTTTTATTGAAAATTTTCAAATGATATATATTAATCCCAATATGTATTTAATTATTTCTAATAATATAATTTTTTTAAATTGTTTCGATCATATATTGTATGAAATATTTATTCAAAATTAGCTAAATTTGAACATAAAAAAAATAAATAAAAGAGATTAATTGGGATGGATGGAGTAATAACTTTAATAATTTAGAAATATATACGTAACTAAATCAATAAATATGAAAAGAAAATCACGATTAAATAATATTATTCTATAAGTTGCAATGATAAAATATTAAATTTTACTTTGATAGTACACATACATATTAAATGCATGACAAAAAATACAAATGGTGTAGTAGCATAATTGGTATGGAAGTGTTTATCTAAATGGCTAGACTCAGGTTCAAATCCCTCTAAAAACATTTTTTAAATATAATAAAGACAGGGGCAAATCCGTCATTTCACAATGAATAAAATGTCTCACTAATTTTATACCCATGTTGGGCTATTATATATAGAAGAGATATGGGTGAACAGGTCATACAATTAAACATTCCGCAAGTTTCCCAGAAAGGATAGCTAAGAAAATTAGGTACGTTGCATGTGTGCTTTATTTCATCTTTTTACCCTCCCATTTACAATATAGGTTTGAAGTTGCTTAAATGTGGCTTTGTCAACTACAGTTACTGGTGATGGATCTATAATAGTGATGATTGGATATGATAATTCCACTCAAAGGAGCATCGACTATCCTGATGATAAAGTCAACTATTTGTTAAAACTTAAGCATCCTCACAAAGGATATTATAAAGCAATTGGAGATGATAAGTTAAGACCATAAGAGCTCACCATGTTGTTAGCGCTGCAAGCACGATGATGTTTAGAGGAATTCCCAAGAACTAAAATACACATTTCCATGAGTGACCTAAGCCTGCATTGAAAGACGAAAAAGTTTAAAGTTCAACCTGATAAAGAATCGACCCAGGGCATAATTCTGTAAACTAGTTTATTTCATCAAAATAGTTTTACCAGCTTTGCAGTACAAAAGGTGTTCGATTAGCATTACATTTGCAAAAACGGACGAAAGTCTCTGGAATATAGAAGTCTACAAAACAAAAAGTTCATTACTCTGCAGTGCTTTCTGTTTTGGAGATTTCTAATAGACTACTAAAGAGTAAAGAGTAAAGACCAATCCTATTAAGCAGGACTAGTATAAGCAATTGGTCATCTTAAAACGCTAGAACACATTAGTTCTCACTCGTTCATTAAAAGGATTCTTCCATAATTAATCATTTTTTTGCTAAAATAATAAATCAAAATTATTGCAAAAACAGACTGTAATGAATGAAAGTTCATTTCAAAACTAAAGTTGTCCTTACATTATTGAAAAAAATTGTTTTCTTTACTTGAAGTTTCTGAAAAATGGATTATACTATGGCACAATTTCTGAACTAGCTTTCTGTGCCAAACCATATAATTTGTTTCTATCCAGCAAGGGCTAACCAAACTTATTTTATGAGCTTCTGGTTCCTCAAAGAGTTGGCTATACAATGAAAATTCTTCAAAGTTACAGTAAAATTTTCATGTCATTCCGATGATAGTCTAGACAATGTTAAATATATAATATTGAGCTAAAATTAGCAGATGTTGAATATGAAAAAGTACAAGCCAATGAAAAATCCCGTCTGAACTAATAATGACATGCTTCAAAAAGACCTGACTCACTTGTATGCAAGATCCTTTAAGCTCTCATTCCAACCTTCAATATGCTGATCCAAAAGAATGCGCGATAGAGAACTTATTCGGAACACATTCGGTGATCCTAAAATCAACTCCAAAAACACAACACCAACACTCCACATATCATACCTATCAATAGAATGCAATTTAAGGTTAAGTACCAACTGTAAATAGTCTGGGAATCACAATCCTTTCAAACAAACATAACTATAGTGAAAGAAATTTTTTTGCAGAATACAATTGTAGCTAACATACTTGAGTACGACTTTTGTTGGACCTCGATACCAACTAGAGTTCAGAAGAGCTTCTGGTGGAGTATACTCGTATGTTTGTTCAGCTCTGAGGTGACAAACAAACACAAAATTAATAGTTAACAGTAGACCTTATACTCCTTTCACAAAACTAGAAAGAAAAGACATAAATTTTAATTACTCCCCAAGACCTATATAATGGTAAAAATGTGGAGTGGAGACCTACAAATGTCGTTTTGATTCAGGTGGTGGTAAATTCACGTGACCCAAATTGCACATCATTAATTAACCAAACACACCCAGAATATTCTGCTTGTGGAGAGGGGGTTGTGTTGGTTAGATGTACGCAGTCCTTACCACTACTCTAAAAGAGATGCATAATTAGAGCTTAGACGTCATTGCTGCGTCGATATAGCAAATAAACCAATAAAAAATATATCATGTATCTATTATGCAACAAAAAATAAGCCGAAAAGAAGTACAAGTCTATCCTGGCAGGAAGCAAGGAAAGGAAAGTTCATGCTTTAACATCTCTAGTTATAATAGAAGATTATATTGGAAAAGAGAAAGCTATGCAAACCCATTAATTTACCACAGGCCATAAAAGGATAAAGGCTACTACTTGCATTTAATAAAATAGTTGGCGAAATTTTACAAGTAAACACTAACAAAGATATAATATACGTCTTCAGGCTACACTAATACTAGCTACAAAACGCACTGAAGTCAAAAATCATGTTCGTGTACACAATCATATTCATATATGACAATTGATGTCGTTCTTCTTTGTACATTAACTAGGATACTAAATAAGAATCTTCATCAAATGAATCTCCGCCAGTGTTGTCCATTCTGCTCAGTGATGGAGAAAACACAAAGCTCTTACCTTTTGCAAGAGGGTTGATACCTCAACAAAACTGAATTAATATTATGCAACAATATATTTCATTTACAGAAAAATAACCAAGTCAGCTTGATCAAGACTTGGTGAAATACAATGAATTAATCTTGTTAGTTATAGGCATCAATCATATAAGCATTTAACTACAAGAATGCACAAAATAACAACCACCTCCACAGCAAAGATACCGAAGTAAAATCAAATACCTTGAAGGTCCGAGGGAACCGTATAAGTGGTTCACTGTATACTCGTCCATTGCACTGCCAAAGTCAATAATGCGCCTACAAATTTCACAAGATTAATTTGTTCTGTATACAAAAGTTATATTACAAGTGACAACTGGTTGAACACTTGTGAAATCATAGGTACAGAAATGTAAAGGAATTTTTGGGAACAATTATGCGCAATATTCAAGCCTGAATACTCTATAAATTTTTTGTATTCTAATCTAACAGTCATATTCAAACTTATGACAATTAAATGGTGCACCAATGTTGAAAAGAAACCACTGCAATAAGAATTTTAAGAGAGAATTGAGAAGTACATTTTAGTGGTATAGTTCTGATCACCATTTGGAGTCCCCTTCAAGCATCTTCCAGAATTCAGATCTTCAAAACAAATGACCATGTTCTCTTCCAAAGAAAATATAGTCATAGTTAGCGCAATAGTTCACAACGACAAGGTTGAATTGTCAGGTGAATCAATAATATGACTTAGGAGAATAAGCTTCCTTTTCTTCCCCATTAATTTGGACAAGAATGACTGAAGAACGTCTTACAGAGTGTAAATGGATAGTATAAACATGTTTAATTACAGAGAAGGGAATATGAAGAAAGTGAAAGAAACATAATACATGGTCACCCAGAACTGTCGATTAGAATAGTTATATAAATATACATGACCTTATTTCGATAGGTAATAACTCCCGCTTTGAAGCAAAACTTTGGCCTTGTGTGCAGTAAATCATACTGTATTCGAATAAAGACTATATTTCACAAAAAAAAAGTGAACAATCATCTCACCAGGTTTTATATCCCTGTGGGTTATATTACGGTCATGGCAAGATTTGAGCGCCATCAACTAAGGAAAAAGAACAAGTACATCAGGTTCTTTCTGATAAAATTGAAATTAAACTTGTAGAACTACAAATCAAAGAAACAGCATGATAGATAATTTGAGAAATTGTCTCACTTGCCAGTTACCGCACTGCATTATTATGAATTTGTGATAACTAATAGGTCTATTATGTATAATGGTGAGACTGATCAATTCTAATAGCATAAAAGTTCTTGGTAAGAAATTTAGAAATCACATGAACAAATTTGCATCGGGGAAGCAGAAACAGCATTATGCAAGTGTAACAAACACTCGCGAGTTGCACTGGTGCCTTAATTACATAAACAGTACAAACTTACCAGTTGCCTAATTAGATTACGCATTTCCTCTTGGCCTGCTTCTGTTGTCTTCAACCAGTACCACCATTTTGATGGGTGCAATAACTGAACACGTGTTACCTGTTCATCAGCACTATTATTTTCAACCTCTTCCGCCGTGTACATAAGTTTTGACAAAGAAATTCCTTCATGACGGAATACAAGCCATATTTCATTAGAACGGGACTCAAAAGATTCGACATATCTTGCAATATGGTTCAACCCTTCCTCAAATGCATTCTGCCGTCTGCCTTCTTGGGGAAATGTATTTTTAGTACTCCATGTAGACTCGGTCTCTTGATCAACTGATTCATTCGTAATCAACATCTCAAACAAGTTTGATTGTGATTCCATGAGGACAGAGTCTTCTATAATTGCAGATCCCAAGACTGTAGATGCATTCAGAAAAACTTCACCAAAATGCTTCTCTCTTAGGCCGCTCAAGTAAACAGAGTTTCCTCTCTCCACCTGCCAAGAATCTTCATTTCAAGCCTCCAAGAGTGATAAAAAGACAAAAGAGCACACTTTTCAAGGAGGAAGATCTATTGACATATTGATACTAGTAGAAAGATGGAAATATTATCAACCCGACTAATTCATGACATCTAATTTGCAAACAGAAAACCCAATGACTGAATGACCTAGAAGCATCTACATATATAGAGCTATCTCCTCAATCTCATTGGAAGATATCCACATTTGGGAATGGTTAATGTAATAATGTTGTAAAACTAATTTGCATAAGTTGCAATTTCCCTGATTTATATTTTTTCAAGGATAAAGGGAAGTAACACAGTAGGCATGCGAAGCCACTCATGTTCAGCCCTCAATAAGCACGAGCAGACTTCAGTAAGCATCAATGCCGAAGTCTTATGGCTTTAGTCATAAACATTTATGGTGAAATTGCGCTTGTCATTCTAAAGAGACAGATACAACAAGGAAAAAACAGATTACCAGAGAATAGAGAAAAAAAATGTTAGGTTGACTATTATACTGCTTGATGACTTGTCTATAGCACTGTGTTGATATCCTCACATTAAAGTCAGAAGTGTAACACACCAAAGGAATGAGGAACTATAAGTATACTGATTTACTACCATTATACGCTTTAATATGAACTTGATGTCATCTGGGAGGCCGGCACTACAATCACTAGAAAATGAGCTATGTGCATCTTCATCACAAGGACCAGGGTCCAAAGTACTTGATGAGAATCTCCATCTTGAAGCATTGGCGCCTAGAGAACTATTCCAATGAAATGCCAGCCAAACTTCACCATATGATCCACGATCAAACCTTTTCTTTAATATGTACCTAACAACCATAAAACATATTACTTACAGAGGCCAACATTAATAATTATAACTATTATTACCGTTATTATACATAAACAAAGTGAATTATATATACACTACCGGTTTACACGGAACTAGCACAGGATGTCAGGATCTATATTGGTAGATTGTAAACAAATTCTAGTTGTTTGCAAAAAGTCCGCCAACGAAGCTAAATTTAATGCAAGGTCCAAGGTAAGTCCAATAATGATGGGACCTAACACAGTCTCTAACTGATTGTTTTATACACTTTTTACTTGGACATTCCTACATGAACCTGACAGCCTGACTGTAATTTCAATATTCCTGTCTACTACAACTGACCACGGTTGACTCTTGTAGGTCTTTGTTCATCTTTTTTTTTTTACAGGAATAATAATTGTATATCTAGCGGCAAGACAAGTCATTAAGAAAGGAATATATTTGTGTGCATATATACCTTGAATAAGGAACTGTATGCTCGTTAGATCCATAATCTGAGCCAACATTATAGATCGGAATTGATTCAAGCAAAGCAAGAAAACTAGCAATTCCTTCAGGACATTGATCTCTATGACCATCATTAGTTATCCCATATCTTAAGCATATATTCTGATCCGAGTACAAATTCAAAGATCCACCTACATCAACAGAAAAAGAGGAAAAGAAGAGAACGTATCTATGAATCAACGAGCTAACCAAAAAATGGTACATCAATACTTTTACTGCCACAGGAACACACAAACACGCACAGATGTGTATTTACATGAATTATTTTCCCTCCTACAATTATTCTCCGAGGGATAAGAATATAGATGGAGGATCTGGCTCAAATAAGACTGATAACACTAAGGTTCAACATATTAGAGTCATAAAACCTTCAAACTCAACTTAATAGGCATGTTGAATCTTCAGTTCACTAACTTAATAATTTCTATATGGATTAGTTACAGATGAAACATGTCTAATATGTTAAATTATAGCGGTTCTCACATAAGTTTCTTACATTATAGGTATATTATTATATAAAAAGACTACAAGTAAAACTGCATGATAAGTAATCATCCTTAGTACTAGATTAAGTAGAAAATTAAAACTTAATATGGTGTACATTGCACGGTTAAGGATGCTTTAGTTTTTTTTAAGTTTCTTAAAAATGATTTTCATTTTCCTTAATTTTCTCCCAACTTCTCAAATTTCAGAACTAATAAGTTCTTTGAACAGATATATTAATCACAAAAAAAGAGGTTAAATTCAAGTGGTCTTGCTTTCATGGCCTACCACAGTCACTATTAAGAGGATATGGTAAAGCCTGGAACTGTTCATGCATGTATCCTTGGTCATCCCTCTGAACCCAGAGTGTGTCATCATATTCATTGAGGTTCTCAGATAGATAGAAAGTTTCAAATCCACCATCTTTTCCTTCAACCTAAACAGGAGTAGAAAGTCAACCAGTTGCATTCAATATAAAAAAAATAGCAACAAAGTTCATTCTAATGTAGAAACAAAAAGAATAAAGTTCATTCTTTTAAAGACCTGGGCCTGAAAGTTCCAAAAGTGGAAATTTTAGAGGTGGAAGATCCCCAACTTCTTAGTGATTATATTAATATAAAAGAGGATTCCACAATCGGAAATGGCAGTAGGTTGGTCTTTCTGGTAGCTTTTATGAATGCTAATCATGCCTCCTATACTTTAAAAGCTACATATTCACTCCTAATGAAAAGTCGTTCTTCACACATTTGAAATCCTAATACAAAGCAAAAATACACAACTTTCTGCAATTAAGGAGAAAGAAAATTTAAAGGGTCTAACCTTCCTCTAACTACAAGGTGATTAGTCTCCCATAAAACCAAAATAGGCTGAAACTCATATAGAGGAAGGAAATTGATGAAAAAACTTCACAGATTGCCTCTCGGAACTTACCAATAAACGGTCAAACTTGCGAATGCTTGGATGTGAATGCTCCAATTCTACGAAAACAGAATGCCTAGTATCAGCCAAACAGTATAAAGAGAAGTTGAGTACAAAGAGAATCTAATCAGTAACTAGGAATCAAACAACTTGAGCCTGACTTTTCCATAGAAATACAAAAAATACAAAAGAAAATGACATTGATCCACAAATATACTCGATCAGTATAAGCTGAGAATGGAAAGAATAAAATAATCCAGAGCACTTTTATTATAAATCAATAAAAATGCCTTAAAATCATGAAATTCACACTGGCATACTTATCAATAGAACTGATGGTGCTAGAAGTCAAGTAAAACAGACTATGTACTTGGCAGAAAAAAAAAACTGATTATCATGTCCTAGCTGCATCACAATGCACATAAAGCATACACTTGATACGTCAAGGGAGTGCAGCTTGATTGCCTTATATTTAAATTAATTTATCAAATTATGGTAGATAGGCAATTGTTACCCTTAAAAAGTTACCGATATAAGATATTTTATAGAAATAAATCTGAGAAACCATATGTGCATGTGTATCATAAGTCGTAAAACAAAAATTATACGTATAGCACATTTGATGGTTTCTGTTCTAAATTTCTTATATATACATTCATTATTCTAAATAATTATAGAAGAGTTCTTAATTTCTATAATTACAACAATTAAGCATACAAACTTCCAAAGACAAGGACTAGTTTACAAGATATTGAATAGTAACTATTAAATTATTTAAATGCCTCATATAATATATGCTAGGGCCTATGTAAATACTTATTTGTAAAGAAAGTACAGAATACTATATAGATCTTCTAATAAAATGCAAAACAATTGTTCCTCTACTTAATTTCTGGATAAATATTGCTCCACACCCTTACTGTAACTTTTGTATCGGCCACTAATCATAATTATAACAACAGCAAAGTGCATAAAGCACCAACCATGAGTATAGGATGCCCAGGCACTATGACAGTTCCAGATGGGCAACATATCCATGCATGTACAGATATACTCAGATGCCCTGCCACCTCAACATTCCCATGGAGCATGCTCTTTTGCTCAATTAAACTATTCTCCGTATGTAGGCATTTAACTATGTGTTATACTCCAAAATAATACCGCCAATCTCTTGTATGGTCAAGTACATGCACTTAATTTACTTTCGAGTCACTTATACGAGTAATATATACTGATTATATGAATGATGTATACTAATTTACATCTTTAAGATAATAATTCAACCATTTCCTTTACAAATTGTTGTTTGTCTACATATAAACTTATAAGCCAAAACATAGTAACACGGGTATATTGTAGTGCTTTTATGATTTTTGCAAACGCAACTACTATTGGCTCAGAATTATTCAGTAGACAAAAGATCATACTAAAGTAATAAAGTCTGCCGCATCAACTTCTTATGAGCTGTAGTGAGATTAAAGTGTACAAAAAATATTAAACATGTAATACGTACGGTACATGAAGCTCAAGAACTAGTTAGACTTACGTGAGTTGTCATGAATATTTTGCTGATCTAAAGCTGGGAAGTCAGGTTTCTCTTGTTTATGAATCCTTTCCTCCAGCAGGGTTTTAAAAAATCCAGTTGACCTGAATGGAACCACAATGGCTGCCATGTTGTCAGTGCTTCCTTTCTCAAATGCAGTGCTAACTATGCAATCAGCCAACGAATATGAACATGACGAACTGACTTCCGATCTCATAGAACCATGATTGTGCAACTCCCAGAGCAAATCACAAACTTCCTGTGGGCTAAGCTTCTCAAAAACACCATCGGATGCAGCTACCAGGTAGCTGTCATTGGCATGTAGAGGTCGCCAACCCGTCACCTCGGGAACAGATATAACTCCATAACTAGTGGCAAATGGTAAGGCCGGTGAGAAGTGGAACAATGTTTGATCATTTTTTCCTTATTCTTTAAAAAATCACAATCAAACACACATACACATGAAGCTATAATATTGCTACAGCAATGTTTTGCAAATAAAAAGGAGATTTAATTTTGGGTTAAGGCAGACAAAAGAGTAGCATAATATTTTGTTCTGATTGTACAACACCTTTTAAAAGGTACATCACCAAGAGCTCGCGAAACAGCCAACTCGCCATTTACTCGGGATACACCGGCCCACTCAAGTACATAACCTCCAGCTGACTCAACTCTAGCCCTTTCGTCATCTCTATCTGGATGGTGATCCCTTGTTAGTTCCATGACTGAAAAATGTGCTAGCCCGCTCGAAGCTGCCGATGTGAAGCTACCATATTTTTTTAAAGATGGTTTAGCACCTTCGCGCCTTTTTTGCCTGTACAACCTTAACAAAGTAGCTGCAATTGGCAATAAACATGGAATAGTAAACTTTTTGATAGTTTTCTTGAAACAAAGTGAAACTGTTTTTATCAAATCAATGCATAGAAAATAATGCAAAGCTTTGGAACATACAGCACAAAAAGAGTTGCTTGCAACTAAAGTTCCAAGATACTTAATGTATGTAATACATTTGAGTTTCTTAATCCATAGAGCTTCTGACCTTTAGCCTCTGGAGGGGACTGGAATATTTCGGAACACAAAAAAGCTTTTGAATCTCCTACATTTGCAATTAAGATATGATCATCCGCTATTAGAACAACTGTGGCCGTTGAACCTGAACCAAATTTGTTTCTAGATGCTTCCTTCATGTGCCAGTTAAGGAAAATGTGAATATGTAACAAATTACAAAGAAAACATCCAACCAGTAACACACTTAAAAAACTATTAATAAAACTCACCATAGAAAATGTTGCATCGATATCGCGAATCGCCCTCAACAACGCTTCCTTCAGAATTTCTAAGTGAACAGAACCGTCTAAGATAGCATCCAAAGTGAGCTTGAACCTGATGGAAACTGTTAGTGCATTCGAGACAAACTTCCATGTATATCTTCCCCATAGTTCTTTTCAATCTATGCAAACATGTCAAGTTTCATGCCACTAACTTTTACATATTAAATGAACATTTAAGAGATAATAATTGTAATACGTAGTACAATAGTCATGTCAAGTTTCCTTTAGGATTAAATTTAACATATTAATTTAATATTCAAGAAATATATCATTATAGTGTACCAACAACACATCATCAGCACTTGCAAGAACAACACAACTTACTTCAACTCTGCATTGCATTCATCATACATACTCTAGGTATGTTGAATGACTTGTAATCATATCTGAAGCAAGAAGTAGGAATATAAAAATGAATACAGAAATGAAAAAAAAAAAGAAGAAGAAGTAAATGATAAAGATCAAACTTAACAGACTTTCATAAGATATGTAGTTATCCATAAGTGAGGGGGATATGTATTTATTTTAAATGCTTCACATCATATGTTAACATAATTAAGTTAGATATATAACATATAAGTGTGTGTGTAAATAAAATATAAATATTCTACTACTCAAGAAAATATATAGCAGTCCATAATTATGAAATTTCAACAATAAAATCTTTCATATTTGAAGTGATAAAACAATATGTCTTCTGCAAGTTGCAACTTGCACATAAATAAGTGAATATAGCAGAAAAAAAGGTATACCTCCCAAAATTTGGATTAGGAAGTTGATAATCTTCTCCCTTGTTTGGCAATCTTCCAATGGATTTCTCTGATAATAGTGAAAATGTTGTATCGAGAATAAAGTATGTATGTAGCATAAAATATTCTAGTAATAACTTAGAAGCCATTTCACTAGCTTCAGCACCATTATGACCATCAAAAACCGCTGCAACACCAACTGTGACCTCTGTAATCCCCGTAGGACCTGGTCCAGTACAAGACACCAAGTATTAATTTTTTTTCTTACAACATACAGAGCTATATTCTCAAAAATACACCACTCCGATCATAATTCCAATCCACATAACTATTAAAGTAAAGCCTCAACACTCAACACCATTTCTATTTGGTTTCTAAATGCATTAGAGCAAGTCTAATGCATAGTTATATTTAATCTTATAGCTATAATATAGGACTAAAATCAAAAAACTCAACTCCAATGCATAGCTATACACTGATGGATAAATGCATAAATGGATACTTGGTCCTATATTTAAGACCAAGAATGGCTATAGCCATCCTTGCCACATCATCAAATAACTAATAATAGAGTGCAAGGAGGCCCACTTTAGATTAAAGTGAATGAGTTAAATAAAATGTTAGGTAAATATGGAATTATTTGGTCGTAAAATACAACTAGCATTGGAGTGCAAGTGCTAATTTGGCACCAAAAACCACTTTTTGGTGCCATATTATAGCAATGGCTATAGTCATTTTACATCTAGCGCTAAACTTGCCTTATAATCATAACAGTGAACTCAATATGCTGCCTAGAGTTTTTTTGAATAAACAATCATGCTATCTTATGAACTTATACGATAGAAGCAGGTTTCCAGTAGTATACATAAAAAGCGGTTGGCATATAACTACAAGGCAACAGCATCCAACATATATATTGTCCATCGCATAAAGCACAATCATAAATCTTCAACTGTCTACAATTAAATACCTAAAAACAGCTCTTCTAGCCAATCTACTCCATATTATAAATTGATTCCATGATACATCTTTCCCAAAATTCCATCACATATCCTTCACAAACCAACTTTAACTACTTTCAATTTTTTACGAAACAAAATTCACGTGATTATCACAAGAAGTAATTAAATGCAACCGTGTTTGGCATATATCACCAATTGCATAAATCACAAGCCCTGTCTATCCACCGCAATTGCAATTAATAACTATAAACAACTTTTCTTGCTAAACTACTCTAAATTATAAATCAAATTTAACTTAATTACATCATGAACCTACACAACAGCATTCAGCAAATATCGTCAACTATCATCTATCCATCAATACGGAAAATAACAACGAAAAACAACTCTTCGAGCTAAACGTACTTGGAAACGGAAAGCGAATATCGAGATTACAAATCAACCGATCCTCCTGAGCTCTCCGACGTCCCTGATGCAAAGCAACCTGACACGTGGCAACCGGAGATCGAGATCGGCGATTAGAACCGTACTCCGGTAGCTTCCAGCGCGGGCATTTCGGCGATTGGAACACCGCCGGAGCTCCGCCTTCTTTGTATACCGTTAAGCAAGTTGATGATTCTCCCTTCACAATTGCAATTAGATGGATAATAAACCCTAATATATAGAAGTAGAATTTGTATGTATCCATTGGTGGTTCAGGTAAAATTGTGCGGAGAGATTTTAAATTTCATGATTGGAAATGAAAAAAAAAAAAAATAGCGCGATCGTTTGAAATTCGGGTGGCTTTTATAGCGAGATTGTTGAGAGATTTGGGTGGGATTTTGGGGAAGCGGGCGGATTTGGCCGTTTGACCCGATCCATGTACAGCAATTTTACCCAAATAATGCAATACAAACCTGATTTAATTTACGTTTTTGGCCCGAGGAAACTAACTTGACCAAAAAAAAAAGTTTCCTTTGATCCCGTTTCGCAATTAGTTGTAACGGATCAAATTAGCTATTTTGATTATTTGATTGAATAAACTGTTTTGACTAGTCAATTTAATTTAGCTATTTTGAACAAAGCTGTTTTAGTAAATAAAGTTTCAATTAGCTTTTTGTATATATGAGTTGAAAAAACTCTTTCAGGTAACTTTTTCAAAATTAGTTTTTTTGATCAAATCGCTATTTCAAAAAGCTAACTACCAAACAGTAACAATAGATGTTTCATTTGGTCAAATTTCTAATTTAATTCAAAAAGCTAATTCTTAACTGAAAAACTAACTTCCAATTTTCAAATATGACATTTATCTTTTATGGAAAGAGCTCGCTAACCTTTATGAATTAGTGGCCGGTGTCCGTAAAAATGACTCAATTCACTTAATTTGATCTATAAAAATTTATTTGTCATTCAAGAAAAAATAAATTTTGTTATCACTCAACTATTTATATATTTAGAAATCTATCACTAAGCTATAAAATATATTTTTATAATCACCAACATTATTTGAATTTCATTATTATCATTTTCGTTAAGTTGTCACTATATTGATGATGTGTCTCTCTCATCTTTCTTTTCTTTCTCTTATTCTTCATCTCATTGAATGTTTTGACAATGGTCTTGTGTTCAATTTAAAATATATATTATGTCGAACTCACGTCATAAATATGTTGAAACTTAGTTATATATACATATATTGAATATTGCTATGATAGTCTTAGAAGAGTAAAATTTCATTTTTATAAAAGTTGAACATTTATGATAAACATGTTAAAGCATTGAGAAAAATATTATATATGATGTTGGATTCACGTTATGAAAATGTTGAATCTAGGTTATATGCACACATTAACAATTTGTTAATGATAGACTCATATATGTTGAATGTCATTTACTAGTATTTACTAGTTCATTCCCGGGGTATTTAAATTTTCATATTACATTTAACCCTTTTTACTTTTTATATATCATTTTTCACTAGGATTCATTAATCCACTATTAGGGTTAATAAATATGTATTTTAATAATTATTTTAATATTTATACATCATTTCACTTTGAGGTTCATTAGAACTATCTTGAGACATAGAATATATATATATATATATATA
>PHNY01132693.1:610-13364 GCA_003724115.2 Anethum foeniculum
CCAAGGCATTGAATATATACAATTAACCAACCTATTTTGTGTATCTTGCTAGTAGTCAACATGACTTATGAATTAACTTCAACTTCTAAACCTTCCAGTTATACTATCATACAGAATGTGCTATAGACTTTTGAAAATAAAACAAGTTACTCCATTCAACGGATAATGTATAAAACTTTATCCGTTGAGGCTACATAAATAAAGTGTGTCAAATCTACAAAGAGTGTTTTGGTGACTTATCATCAAGACTACAACATATTCCTAACAATACTTTACACTCAATTTCTTCAGTGTCTAGTGGATTCTCGGGAAAAATGAAAGTGCTCGTTTCTGAAATCTGACGGCTTTTACATACACTTATATTCATCACCGAACACTAATACAGACTCAGAATTTCCATAAAAGAACTCCGTCATAGAGTGGTCTGATAATATTTCTCAATCAACAAAAGTTACTATTCATTAGGGTTCAAGGCAAAATCACTATTCATCAAAAATTTCAATTTAGTCCAAAATTTTGGGTTATTACACCACCATTACCGTGACTACATATAAAATCACCAAATGTTCAACTCAAATCACTGAAAACTGATCTAAATTACCAAAACTTTACAAAAATCACTGGAATTCAAGATGAATAAGTAGATTTCTAAAAACAATTCACTAAAATATCATGCCTATCTACCCTCTAAAAGCATTAAAATTAATTCTCCCAGAAATAAATCACCAACGGTAGTCATCACTGAATGATAAGCTCTGGTCACCACATTATCTTGCAATGTTTTCATCTTCCAATCTTTAAAACCATCAATATAGATCTGAGATTTTAAATTAAATCTTAGATGATGTCACCGGAGTAGTTTGGCTGATATAAAAAAGTAGATTAGGAAGTAATATGAGATAAAAAGAGAATAAAGATGAGGAAGTAAGAAGAAAAGAGAATGAGAATATAAGAGAGGAATGGGGAGTAATTTAGAAATGGTTGAAAAGATTAGATCGGGGGTGGGTAGATGGGCGGTTGGGAGAATAGAGAAATATTATAAATTTATTTTATGTTTATATGTATAAAATTTAAAGGAGTATGTGGTCCAAATTAAAAGTTGATACAAAAATTGAGTGGTTTAGATTTAGATTCAGTCTCAGTTCTCAGTATAACATGGATTCTCATTTGAGCACCTCTCTGTATAGGGATATAAAATACACTATATTCTAGTCCATGATACGCATTTGTTTGAGTTTAACATCTAACATCTGTTAATCAACTTGGCTCAAAATCATAATTCAAAAAAATGGCCTAATTATTTGGACTTTTTTAACAGCATAGATTAATTAATCTTGAAAATCTGCATGTTTTTTCCTTGTCCAATCGAATTATACCACTTTGTACTAACGTTACTTTTTTAGCTTTATATTTTAAGAACATTTCTCTAGTGACAAAAATGTATTTGATGGCTTGGAAATTAATATGAATCCAAAAAGTTATTACCAAAAATTTTCTAATTTAAAAGTGACCAACTTGACAAAGAATTGAGTGACTTTAAAGCTAACAAACCCCAAAAAAAAAAACTAACTGTTGTTTCTCAACTATTAATGATATTGAAAAAGTAATATCGCATATTTCGAAACTCGATCATATTAATGTAAGAACGAGAGTTTTGATAAGGTTTTTTTTGTTGCTTAGTCCATAAACTATTATTAATAAAAACTTCACATGACATACTTAACTTTTAATCTACTTTTATAATATATGTTTATATGACCTTTAATTACTGTGAGAAACTTAAAGAAGACTGCCTTTTTCTTAAAGGTTCTTAATAAGTAATTATCTCTGAATCCGTTTTGCTAATCTTGCATAATTTTTTGGTTTTTTTGCTTTATATCTTTAATACTTGAGAGGTTTATTCGTATATAGCAAGAGATTTTTTTATATTAAAAGTCAATGAAACTTGTTGTGAATGTTATGTAAATAAGAGATCGTTAAGGATCTCTCCCTTTACTTTTAATATTCTAAAATTTTTTAAATTTGTATTTTTATTCATCTAATATATTTTAAATTTATCTACTTTTATGTGCATAAATTTTTTATATGAATATAAAAAACATATATTACTTGATTTATATAATCATATTGTTGATGAACCGGCATTTTTACAAAATGCGAATAACAATATTATTAGCGAACCATCACAATGGAATTGTAACCCGAAAAAATAGCTTACAATGAAAATACACTAATCAAACAATACATGAAAAGATAAATAGCTTAAAATGGAATTGTAAACCGGAAAAATAAAATTATTTTGTTTACTAAAAGAGGGAGCCCTCTTAAACCAATTTTTACTGTCATAAAATTTGAAGTAACTATCAGACAAGCAAGCTTCTGTAAACTCCTACCTTATATAAGTCGATGCTTCACTATATTTTCAGCATCTAGTCTCTTAGTCGCCCTATCTTATTCTACACATACATTTATTCCAAATTAAAAGTTTAAAACTTGAGATGGTCTCAGAAGCTAAAAATGGGAACATAGGTGAAGGAAGTAACAAAGCAGCTTCCACCAAGATAAATCCATATCGGCAGTGGCTCGAACATTGGCGGCCAGATCCATCGTTTATCAGTGCAGAAACAATGCAACTAGCAGAAGAAATAGCTTGGAAGGAGGCTTTGTACAAAATCCATCCTACACTTGACGAGGATGAGAAAAAAGCTGACATCACCCTTTATCTTCAGACACTTATTACTCATTCTTTTCGGGAGTTGATGACGGTATCTTCCTCTTCAATTCTACAAATTATAAATTATATATAAGTGTTATAATGATGAACTTCGATTCCAATATAGATGTAATACGAGAAGTCGAGAACTATATTTCCTACTAGATCAAATAATTCCTTGCCCAGGTACCATACACATACTTAATCCATATATTATGTACATATCGATAATTATTTAGATGAGAAGAAAAAATACGAGTTATATATGCCTTTTGTTTCAAGTGATACATATCAAGTAAAATATTGTATCACTTCTTCTCCATTTGCTAGTTGCACTCTACTTTTCCAAGCATTCCCAAATATCTTTAAGCATGAAATATTCAGTGGGTGGCTTTTAGGTAGAGTTTAAGTCTTTGTAAAAATATTTTTTTACAATCATGTTTACTCAGGACAAAGGAAACAAAACGATTATAACCAAATGGTAAGAAAAAATACATTTAAATCACATATTTTGACAGAGAAATCAATGTATACTACTAGATGTTATGTACCATAATCTAAAACAA
The DNA here is from genome assembly GCA_003724115.2 of Anethum foeniculum. Lineage (NCBI taxonomy): Eukaryota > Viridiplantae > Streptophyta > Magnoliopsida > Apiales > Apiaceae > Anethum > Anethum foeniculum. The sequence continues at coordinate 3,890 of PHNY01132693.1, forward strand.
GGAATTTACAAATGAAGTATGTAAAAGTTACACGCTTTTTAAGATACTAAACATGTCTATGATATATAATTTATTATATCAAAAATCCACTACTTGGAAGTTGGAATACCATATTAAATCTTGAAATGTCCAAATACTGATAACACAAATTATATGATGTGTGCTTTTATCAAGTCATTATATATATATATATATATATATATAATTATATAATTTGTCATCACAAGAGATCTTTGTTTGTTATTTTTCTGCAATTGTTTTTTTTTCCAATTGTCCTCTAAAAAAAGTGTTATACCATTGTGGTTTTCTTAAGGTGACACTTTCCAATTACTATATGAAATGATGGAATTTATTAATATAGATTTTGTATACTATACATCTTGATTACTGAGTAAATTTAGTAATCATAAACAAAAATTACCTGCAAATTATTTGCAATCAATCTTGGAGCATTTTCTTCATTGTTTACTACAACGCAAGTCATATCGGATACATATTAAGTTAAAAGCACTATATTCATAAATCAACTATAGTATATATTGTAAAAACTTATACGTGCATTTTCGGGGAAAAACTTTTATCAAACAGATTATTTGCTTAGCATAACATACTTAAAAGTCTAACGAAAAAATGTAAAATAATTAGATCCTGGTCGATCTAGATCTATAACACAAAACCAAAAATCTAAACCAATATCTCATGATCAAATGGTTGTCGATCTATATCTTCACCATAAATTAGAAAGCTAAATTGATTCCAAATAATAAGGCTTCGATTATTTACTTTCAAATGCAAAGAAATATATAGAATTGAATCAAAATCCAACAATCAATTTAAAACCCGAAAATCACTCGAGAAAATATATATTTTATATTATATTTAAAAATTAAATCAAACATTAAATTCAAAAATTAAATTTAAAATCGGAATAAATGTATCACCTGAATGAAATTGTTACCATTGATCATATGTATATATCATTTTTTTAGAAGTTGAGTTAATGAAGAACTTACCAATTCAAATCGAGAGAAGTTGAAATTTCAAATATTGTTCTTGCGTGATATAAAAACTTTTGCAGAGCAAGAAAAGATCGCAAAACTTGCAACGTGTGGGGAAATAATTATAATCATCTACAAATACACGCATATATCTATTAAAGACTCATACTAATCACCTTTAATGATTAATTTTACAAACAAATTACCACGTAATCAAGATTTGGGAAGAGGAAAAGAAGTCTATGAGAGGAGAAAAAATGAATGCGAAGGGGGCGGCTGAGTGGGTTTGGAACCCTAAATAAATAATGTGCAAATATATATAATGACACAAAATTAGAATAAGCGGTCCAGATTTGCTGCATCTTAACATCCAATGGTTGTTAATCAAATTGCATTTGATATGGTATTAAACAACTTGGGTTAGATACGGTAATGTTAAACCAAATGAATGGGACTGGGTCACGATTGATAGACATGTATAAGTATACATATTTAAATTCAAAAGAATGGCCCTAATCATTTGGGCTTCTTTTAACAGCCCAAATATCAAGCTTGACAATATGCATGCTCTTGTCTGGTCAAATCAAAATGTTCCACTTAGCACTAGCAATTATTTTTAAACATTTTATTTTAAGAACATTTATTTTAATTACATTTTATTTAATTGATTAAAAATTATTAACTTGAAAATTCATAAGTATGCAGAAGTTCCCTGGGAAGTAAATCTTGAGATAAATATGAATATACATTGGAAGTTTAGATGAATTAATTATTAATATTTAAAAAATATCCATAAATTTCTGTAAACCATTGTATGATTCAGTGGACATGAAAAATTATTTTGTTTCTAATTTGAATAATCCACCATGAACGGATATATTTTGAATTTATCGAATCAATCACGGTGTGTTGTTTTAGTAAAAATGTCTAGTAGAGCATCGCTTAGAGCGAACGAAAAAGGCAACGCGGCTTTTGTTGTCAAAGAAGTGGTCCCGCCTTCGAAGTGTGCAAGAAGCTTCTTAATATCGTCCTCATTAACACTCCCAAATCCGGAAACATTCTGAATATTTGCCGACTCAATTGTTGCTTGTAATCGGTTCGCAATTGGTGGGGTTAGGATGCCAAAGCTGACCAAACGGACGGAGGTGTGCTAACTTTAGATGGGGTTTCGATTATAATAGAAGGTGTGAGTTGAGAGGTTACCTGAGGTGTAGGTGTACTCAAGGTGACCAATGGCACCGTATATTCAGCTAGCGCCCCAACAGTGGTATTGTCAAGAGGGGCTTGAGCGTGAACTTGAGCATTAGCTATGAGAATAGTTGGTGTGTGGGAATGACTATGTTCGGGGTTGAGGCAAGGTGCTCTGCGGTATAGGATGAGTGTTTTGAGCTTGTATATGGACTGGTGGGATTGGGCTAGGATCTTTCCTTACTCTATTAGACGTGCTATGAGAAGCAAATGAGACATTACCTGATTTCTCATCTGAGGTCGCCCATCCAAAGAGTTGTCAGCCTATTATCTAAAATTCTCCCACCTTATCCTCAATATCCTCCAACACGAGTTCGACTACCATGGTATCCTCCTTTAATATTATCCTCTCCATTATAAGTAACTTTATTCTCCTCCGAACGGGGAACTTGCCTATTTCCAGTTGTTTATCCCCTAGCTTGCTCCATCTCCATATCCAACCCAGTTAGAAATTTTATCACCTCATACCTAGTCAGGTGTAAACCTACACAATCCATCAGTACATTAAAATTTGCTCCATTTCCTCCTTCACGCCCACTAGGATAGCCAACCAAATTGAGTCGTCCATCATGACCTGGAGAAGGGCATGGCCAAGGAATGTTTTACTGGTTATCCTTAGAAAACTCAACAATTGGTTCATTTTCTCCAAACATCAATCTCCGAGGAGTGATTAGGAAAACTCCTATCACTACGGTGACTTGCTCCACGTCCAACGACTTGCATACCATTACATCTAGTAACCTCATTTCCCAACTGACGACCTCATCTACCATAGGGGGATCTCAACCTCTTTGACTCAACTGTCCTCAAAATTACATCGAACTCCTTTAGAATATTTTCTATGCGATGCAACTTATCCATCAAATGAGAGTTGCATAGGGTTCCTCTCTTTCGTACCCTTCAAAGTAGTAGATTCTATCTTCATACAAGCTGTCATCTCGACTCCGAGAGAACTTTCTACCTAGATGCAGTTCTGATTGGCTCCCATCCTTTTAGCGCCAATTTTTAATAAAGGAATTTGGATAACAAAGTTTAGGGTTTTGCATCATAATCAGGATCTGTGATGATTGTTTATTGTCGAAAATTCGCCGGTGAGTGGGGGGTTTTTGATTTTTGAGGGTGGTTGAGATTAAAAGGGTGGTTGTGGTCTCTCATAGCTCTCAATTTCAGCTTCTTCAATGTGTCCAAATGTCCTATATTTATAGGGATCAAGCCTCAAGTAGTTATTCGGAACAAGAGACCTAAGATTATTCGAAGTAGGTTTCCTTAGTTAGTAGGCTCAAAAGCTCAAAGAAGTTGCCCCGTTCAATAAGCCGGTTTACAAGGTCAACTAGGAGAGCCCATAAGATGAAGTCTAAACCAATTAACGCCAAGGCTCAACTGTTATTGAAAAATTCACAAATACAACATTAGCGCTATTTATCGGAGCTATCATCAACCACTACCCACTATCTCCTTCACCGTCAACACTAGGGATAGTGATATGGGCTGAAAATAATCCTAGAGACACATTTAATGTTGCATTAAACCTAGCTTTCTCCAATGAATAGGCCCGGTTAATAAGAGTCCCGAATAAGAGTATACTTCTGAGAGAAAGTAGCCTTCAAGGCACTCAAACCTACAAGGAATCTGATTCCAACAAAGCACTTAAAAGCCTATTCAAAGAAGGAGACTTTCCCTCCAAGCCTCCCAAACCTAGTCTAATTCTTAGACTCTCAACATCTATATAAAGGGGCCGACTCCTCTTTGTCAAGACCACGTTAGGAAGATCCCCCTACGTTATTACACGTCGGACAAAGCTCCACACATCACCATCACTTCCTGGACACAACTCCATACATCGTCACGACATTTTAGGCTTCATCGTCGAAGAAGGACATACAAGCCACTATGTCATAGCCCCAAGGGAATCACCAAGAACTATGTTTTGGATTGATTCTTGTTTTTTATCAAGGTACATAGGCATCTTATTAGTACACGATTCAGTCCCGACCAACAAGAGCGGCCATCATTAAAGCTCGAAGTTTTCAAACCCTAGCAATAAATACACCTAGTTTTTTCATCCATAACATATAGTCATTGCTTACTCCAAATGCATGGATGAGTCATCTCCCTCTAGTGAGGATAGTCCACTAGAATACATGGAGATTTCTCCTAATCAAGAATGTGAAAGACATGATCACCTAGAGCCCCCAGTGAAGATAACCAACTAGAATATATGATCGAGAATTATAGATGATCGTCGTATAACCTCCAAGTGGCCTTTAACATAAATAGATAATAACTAAAAATTAACTGAAGGGGGAACCCGACCACAGTACCAAGTCGAGCCTTTAATATATAAGCTCAGCAGAATACAGAATCTGGTTTCCAAAGTATAAATTAATGATTCTCCAATAAGGACAATGTATTGGAATACAAAATCGATTCTTCATTCAAGACATATTCAATATCGCCAATCCATGACTAAGACCAAACACATAATTACGACTTGATTAATTTTTTACAAAATAAGTATCTTTTTATTTAAAATTTATTGGTATAGACCTAACTATTTTTACATATATATTCTAATTAAAACACATATATATGCATAACAATTTACAAACCTATCTTAATTAAAACACGTATAACTATTTTATTTAAACACATTTACAATACTTTAAGAGATTTATTATTTAAAAATTTATTTTAATTAAAATATTTATAAAACAATGCTTATTCAAATATTAAAAATAATCCACGCATTGCACGAGATATAATCTAATATTATTAAAGTCGAAACTGTGAAAGTTTTGATTTCCAATTTGGTTTCTGGTTTTTCTATCTAATTAAAAACATAACAAATAATTAAATAATATCAATATATTTAAATTTATATTAACTAACTAATTGTTATCTTTTGTAGTTTTACTAAATTGATTCCTAATACATACATACATCAACTGAAGAATAGGCCAGAAAGATTCGATCAAAATTAAAAATATTGAAGTAACGGTCGCATGGTAAATCCTCCATTTCGGTTGTCTTCCTCAACCTTAATTTTTTATACCTTTACACAAACAAAAACTGAGATCACTGAAAATCGAATTTTGAGTTTCCAATAACTTATTAACTTATATGTCTTCAAATTTATTTGTAAGTCTCCTCTACCTATTAAAACATGTTTGTATAATTTGTAAATTTTAGGGTTCTACTTTGTAAATTTTTTGTCAGTTAGCGAAATGTTCGGTACTTGGTTCAAGTAACATATCTATTTATATTAAACCTATTTTAGTACCTTATTTATTTTAAAAAGTTACTATATGGGGCCATTTACTTGAATCTATCTACCATGTTATTTATTTTTTCGACCTTCATGCTTATCTATTTTATAACATATTTAATAATTTAAAAACATTATATAGCTATTTTATTATGACTAATTATTAATGATACTTATTTTAATGAAAATACTATAGTGCCACTTATTTTAAAAATATATAATTAATAAAATATTAAAACATAATTTAAGATTTATATAAAGTAAAATTTCAGAATTCATTTCTAAAATTTTCTTTTTTAAAATAAAAATTTAAACATTAAATTCTTATTCAGCAGAAATTTTTTAGAAAATAATTTATGAAACTATACTTTGTAGGAGTCTTAAAATGCGTGTATTTACTTAATTACCCTTACTTAATTATTCTTTTATTTTTATTTAAGTATCCTTATTTAATTATTTTTTTGACCTGTTTATTTTAAATCTATATTAATACTAATTGGTAGATAAATCAATTATCCTTTCAAACTAAAACATATTACCTTTTTTAAATTTTCCAACTAAAACATCTTCTTTTCCAAAAATACCATGGAGAATTCTATTTAATAAAATAAAATAAAATACTATAATTACTAATAACTCCTATTTTAATTATAATTAGTGTATATCAACCAATTAGATTTTTCAACTAAAATACTTTACCTTTTTTATTTTTCCCAACTAAAACACCTTTTTTTCCAAAAATATCACGGGAAATTCAATTTAATAAAAATAAAATATAATATAAAAACTAACTAGTTAAATTTTTCAGCTAAAACACATTATATTTCCTATTTTAAATAACAAATTTGCTACTTTTTTTTTTGAAATAATACAGGCATGTTGGAAATACTGATCAGGATTTGGTGGAAGCTGATCATGATTTGATGATGTCATCAGTACTTGATGGTCATCAGGATTTAAAAAGATATTGCTAATTGATTCTATCCCACGTTTAGAGGAGAGATTAGTTGTCAGTTCCTGACTTCTAGCTTTACAGCTATCAATTAGATATGTGTTATAACAGATTGATTTTATTTAGAACATACCTTTTGTAATTGATAGTGTAGTTGTGTATCATATATAAACACAAAATAGGTTATCATTTTATATATCGTTTATCTCGAGTATTCTGTAACCTGGAAGCTCTCAAGAACATCAGTATGTCTTGAGAGAGTATTGTAACAGTTTTTATCAGTAATACAAAAGCTGTTATATTCATACTTGTTCGATTTATTTGTATAATTGTGTCCAACCCCCTTAAACAAATATGATTTACTGGACAAAAATTGGTATCAGAGCAATCTGATATAATTAATATTAGAAACAATCAATGTGTCTGTTAACAAGTATGAGAGTATTAACATTCCAATCCCGAAGAAGGCTGATTACTCAACATGGAAAGTGAAAATGAGGATGTACCTTGAAGCTGCTGATCCTGACTATCTGGATATTATCAATGATGGTCCACCAGTTCCAACAAAACTGGAACCTCTAACTCCTACTGTCCCTAAGCACTATACAATCAAGGAGATGAAGGAATGGTCACCAGAAGAGAAAGCTGCAGTATTGAAGGATGCAAAAGTAAGGAACATTCTTCACAATAGTTTAGACTCTGTCCTTTCAAACAGAGTAATTGCTTGTAAAACTAGAAAGGAAATTTGGGATACCTTGGAAACTCAATGCCAAGGTACCATGGCTATCATCAAATCCAAGTGTTACTTCAGTTTTAGCACGTTTAGGTGCTTCTCCAGCTATGTTCATTATCTCTATTTCATAAGCCTTTAGAGATTTCCTGGTTGTCCCGGCCATTGTTGGACCTCCGGAGATTATGTTAATTACTGGCCCTCGGGGCTGTGGGTTACGATCTCGATCGTTCTCACTTCGGTCATTATTTCTCCTTTTACCTCCGTCATCTTCACCTTTGGTGAACCTGCCATACTTTCCTTTACGAATCAAATAAGCAATCTCATCCTTGAGTTGTCTACAGTCATCTGTGTCGTGACTAATATCTTTGTGCAACCTACAATATTGGCTCTTGTCTCTCTTCTCGGGGCCCCCCTAGTAGCTTCGGCCATCTGATATCTTTATCCTTCTCAATCTCTAACAAGATTTGGCTCCTTAGAGCATTCGACCCTGCGTACTCAGTGAACCTTAGTCCTTGATTTTTCTTACGAGCAGCATCAGAGTTTTTGCCAGTTCGAGGATACTTGTCCTTTCATCGTACTCTTGCTCTGCCTTGCGCTTCTCGTTGCCCGATTTCTCGTTACTCATCACAATCTTCTTCAGGCTCTCCTCAGCTTTGATATACTTTTCAGCCCTCTCTTGGAGCTGTAGCATGCTTTCAAGTGCATGCTTGGCCAAGGACATCTTGAAGTGCTCGTTCTTAGTTCCTTGTTGCAGGGTAATCATGGTCGCTTTGTCATCTAGATCTAGGACCTTCAAGGCCTCCTTGGTGAATCGATTCAGATAATCTCTTAAGGACTCCTTCGCCCCTTGTTCAAGACTCATGAGGGATGCTAAACTCTTCTCATGCACTCTTCTGCTTATGAACTGTTTTACGAAAGCTTGACTGAGATCTCTAAAGGATCCGATTGAGTTAGGGGTAAACGATTGTACCGTCTCTCGTCCATGCCCCCAGTGTTTGAGGAAACGCCATGCACTTGATAGTGTCATTGACGGGCTGTAGTAATAGGGTGTTAGAGAACGTTCTTACATGATTTGCTGGGTCACCAGTTCCATCATACGCCTTGATGGTGGGTATCTTGAAATTTCTTGAGATATGTGCATTCATAATCTCCTCAATGAATGGGGGTGTTGGATCGTCAGGATCTCCAAGAGACATTAAGTTATTGGGATCAGTCCTTGGGGGTAACGACCCTCCTTCTTCTTGATAGATCTTCCAGATCTATGATATGGGGTTCATCCCTTGATCTAAACCTCGAATATATTGAGTTTGTCGTGCGTGACCGCTTCCTCCAACTTCTGGGATGCAGGGCATCCCATACGTGGGGTCAGGAATAGTTCGCGAAGGGAGGATGGTGGTGGAAATCTGAAATCCAGGTGCCTGAGTGTTCAATGGTACGTACACTATCTGAAGTTCAGGATTCGTCCCTTGAGAGATTGGATCTTGAATTGGGGGATTCGTCCGTTGAGAAATTGGATCTTGAATCGGGGAATTTGTCCCCTTGTGTTTGAGTCACAGAGTCTGTCGTCACCACGTGAGTATCTCATAGGTTGAAAGTGGTGGAATTTCAACAGTAGACGCAACAGTGCAAGTAAAGGTTGGTTTTTCAACGTTGCTTCGTTTTCTTGCCATGGTTAATGTCTTCTTCCCTCAGACGCGCCAAATGTTGGGGAATAAAAACTAGGGTTTCATTTGTGTTTAATGCTAGGGTTAGTGAAATTCAAGATTTTATGGCTGCACTTCTGTTCGAGACTAATCGGTCCTCATAAGGTGCCTATGTATCTATGTATTGTAGAGAATCAGGTCAAGACGTAGTTCTAGGATAAGGGGTAGAGCCCTTTATATAGATGTTGCACCTTGGGTTTCTGATTAGGGTTGGGAGACTTCGTGGACAAGTCTCCAACTCAGAAGGTAATTAGGACTCCTTTGAGGGTGGATTCTAGATCCTTGCTTATCGGAGTTAGTTTCCATGTTGAACGAGGTCATGTTCAAGACAGGTCTTGGACATGAATGGCCTCGTTCGTGTCCGAGATTGGTCTCGGACATGAATGACCACTTTAGTGTTCGTGACTGGTTTCGGACACGAACAATAATGTTCGTGTTCGTTCTTGCCTTGAACTCTTATTTTCAGATTGTACTAGATAATTAATACGACATTAATTATGTGTTTAAAGTTTACTTTTAGCTTATATATATATATATATATATATATATATATATATATATATATATATATATAAA
>PHNY01132817.1:294-10417 GCA_003724115.2 Anethum foeniculum
TTCATCCGGAACAAGTACTTATTCTTGTCATAAACGATACACCAAGCATTCTACATTCCTTCTCTTTTTCACTAATTATTTAATTTTTTTTTTATTACAATTTTATACTTATCGGTTCTTAACATATGAAATCCTCTGTTTGTGAACAAAATTCATAAATTAATAAAATTTAAAAATTAAGTACGAATGAATTGACATGATTCTCTATGTTCACATTAATTTTCAGTAATAATTTTATTAGCAGACGTACGTTTTTGAATGATATACGATTATAACTATCGATTGTGAACTGTGATGGCCTTAATTTTTTATGCAAAATCTGAAATGCAAGTCAACTTTGGTATGCGAGAACTAATGTCAGCAAAATGTGCATGCAAAATAAAATAAAATAAATATATGTAGTATGGGCTTGTAGACTTGAGTAACATTGTTTTCACTTTTCAAGAATGATTGAAAGAAAGGTTGGTGTGCTGATTAGGTATAGGTTAAACCCCTATTTGTTCTTCTTCTTTTTTTTTTGTCAAGAAACCCCTATTTGTTCTACTTTAATATGGTTTTAAAAAAATTGATGTCTACTTTTGGTGTTGAGAGTATTCAAACAAGTGCTAAAACAGTTCAGTCATTTTTTAACACTTAATAATTCTCAAAAATGAGTAAAGTAATCTATTGATTAATCAAACAAATTTATTGATTAACAAATAAACGTTTTTAAATGATTACTATGGTAATCTATTCCCGTCATTTGGCCAACAAAATAAAAAAAAAAACCGCCACTAAAGGTTTGTAAGACATCGTTTTATTTGCCTCTTAATTTGTATAATATTTTATTTTATTTGTGATCATTTCCTAATGTAGATGTCACAGCAACTTACAACCACCACGCAAGCTAATTGTTTTTTTTGGGGATAATGTAGTTGTTTGTTTTCATAATCTTACATCAACGAACTAATATTTCCAAAACTAAACAGTTGTGTATAAATTCAAAACTCCTCCGGAAGGTAGAGGAGAAAAACAAAAACAGTCACTTTCCACTTTCTTTTTACTCTACTCCACGGACTTTTACATCAAAAAAAAAAAAAAAAGGCTGGTTTGGTGATCCCATAATTTATCACAACACATGGGAATGAAGCTGCTATGTGCTTGAATGAAATTAAATGATTAAAAGAGTGCAATCCTAAAATAAACCTTTATGTGATCGAAATTAGTACAAAGTTGCCGCAATTTTAACTCTGTCCTGGCCTCCCACTCATGTTGTCCTGTGAGTTACCATGTGGTGGGGGTGGTGGTGCCGTCCCCGAGAACATCTCCATTACAGATCTCAATGCCCCCGAAAGCTCTTCAGGCATTTGCTCACCAAGATTTACATTAATGTTCCCCCCTATCCTAATATCTTCTGTGTCAGGAGCAGCAGTGTTGTTACCATCTCCCTGTGGCATGTCATGAGGATGTGCTCCCTGGTAATTGGAAGTCATATTACGAATCAAACTTCCAATATCAACAGGAATGCCGTTAGTAGAAAACTGTGGAGGCATTGTGCCCTGACTCCTTGAGCCCCCTGCAGATTGCTGATTTGGATCTCTCTGATGACTTGAGGAACTTGAATACTGTATATGTCAAGGAAAAGACACAGTTATCTGATTATCCAAATGCAGCAACAGATTCTTTACTAAAAAAACAGATCTATCACAATAGCAGGTAAAAGTTTTATCACTTCAAAAGAGTGATCATAGGTGCTACATCTGCAATTTCGAACATTCATTATCTACAACTGAAAGTTGAGCAAGAGACTCATTAGTCACTATCTATGATAAAAGATTACAATTCTTTTAGAGGATTCAGGTATGTATTTGTTTTTTGTGCACTGCGGTAAGGTTGAGAAAAAGGGACTAATATCTGGTAGTGTAAAGATCTAAAATACATTAAAACATCACATAATAATAAGATAAGATGTTTGAAATAGAATAGGACTCACCAGCCTGTATTATGACTACTCTGTCAAGACAAAAATTGTCAAAAAAAAAAGCGGTCAAAATAGTACAAAGGAGCCAACAAAAACAGAATGGCCCCTCAACTTGATCTCAAATATCTTGCAACCAACATGGAGCATTTCTAGAACTTTTCTAAAGTTCCAAATCATTCATGACTTAATACAATTTACTTGTATTACAAAAACCAATACCTGATAATTTCCTGCTCTACGATACTCTTCCCTCAACTTCTGCTCTGCTGCCTAAATTTCACGATGACAATACATAGTTCACAGCATAAGGAAAAAAGTATCAAGTAACAGTACAATTTTGACTACTATAACAACTACTATAAATTACATATTAGCTTACTCGAATATTTTCCTTGACTGACTCGTTAGTTGGATCCAACTGTAGAGCTGCATAACAAGTAAAAGCAGAAGTTATACAACAATTGTCTTCTGTGAGTTTAGACATAAAGCTTGAGTGCAAATAATCAGCACGCATTAAAAAAACATTCATCGACATGTTAGAGCATCTGAATTTATTTGTCCAATTTAACTATCTAAGCATCTTGCTCTGTGTAAATGTCAGCTGACTAAAAAGCATCTCACTTTATATAGGCGCTACAGAAATGACAATCTTATTTTAGAAACGGATGAGATGTCAGGGTCTTGTAGTCCATTGTTACTCATCATGACTTTTCTAACCCTAGCCTACTGCTTATGCTAAACTATTATCTGACCCAACAGCTTAAACATAGGAATACATGAGCTAAGCCTCTAAAATGCATGCAAATGGCAAGGCCAGGCTATATGCCTCGGAGAAAGCACCAACACTGAAGCTACTTGTAATTATCTTTCTGACCCCTTGAATAACTTCAAGCCGTCCCCCTGGGACCAAAAGCCTAAATGCCCTTGATGGTTGACGATACGAGTCAGATAAGATCTGACAGTCCCATCTCAGTCTCACAACTAACCATGAAGTGGCTACAATATTAAGGTCAAAAATTGGCTGAACTGCCACTATATATATATATATATATTGTCAGAGACTCAGAGATACAACTGGGATAGCAGAAGTAGGCTCTTAATTTCCACATGGTTTGATGCATAGTTTTCAAGGCGATGCCTGTGCGGAAAGGAAAGGCCGGCATCCATAGGCATTGCCTGAGTGAATTATCATTCAATTAGATATATAAATTATGTTCCTAATATATAAATTGACTTTGCTTATTTCTCTTGCAATGTTTCTTTAAGCAGTCTCATTTATAAACTTGAACCACTATGATCAAACATTTGAATCCTTAAAATCTAATAATGACATGCTAAATTAAATTGTATTAAATAAAATAATATCACTTTATACAATTATATGTGAAAATAGTCAATCATTTCTACACACCAGGTTTACATATGTGTTTGTTTCTGTGTGCTAAATGCCAAATTCAACTACACGTAGGCGATGACATGACTTGCCTACACGCGACTGCTGAAAATTGAGAGCATTTGTTCATTTACAAGATTATATTTTTGATAGATCTTTATATCTAAATGAACAAGATCCACACTTATATGTTACTACTTACTATGGTACTAATGCCTGTCCATAGAGTATTAGAGCAAAATATACAAAATGAATGAACTCTTGTGCTCGTGCAAATTCTGCAATAAATAGAATGCTTACTATGTATTTATGTCAATTGTACTTCTTCACAAATATTCATTCTGAAAAAAAATGCAAATGTGCAGATGATAATTCTGTCTTGGAGACAGCTGAGTCAGTCCGCTATTTTGAATTTAGATACCTATACATCATCAAGACATGAGAGACTACATCAAGTATTAAGCGGTCTACTACTAGGTATAAAGAAAATTTATATTTCTTTTTGTGCAGAGATGTCTGAAGCAAGTTATATAACTACTTGACAGGGAAATAAATACAGAATGATAAATTTGCTAAACCATTAATCAACAACCATAATATTTTACTAGTATAGTACTACCTAGTAGATACAATAGGGTCTCCTAGATGTCAATATGAGCAACCAATAATGATATGCTGGCATAATCCACTGCTGTAAAAACATACTGGTTACCGTAATGAATATCACATGTACCTTTACTAAATCCTTTATCAATAGCATCCCTATAGTTCCCTTGAGCATAATAAGCGAACCCCAAACGACTGTATGCCTTTCCATAATTTGGGTCAATCTCAATGGATTTAACGCAGTCTCCAATTGCTTCTCTGTACTGATTGATCTGGGTGTAGGCAGCCGCTCTGTAGATGTACATGTGGTAATTAATTAAATAAAAACAAAAACCTAAATAATTAAACATGTTCTACAAGCAAGCGAAAAATCCCACTATTGGTAATTGTCAGAGATAAACAAACTAGTTGACACATACACCCTCTAGCCTTTAGCCTTCCTACACCCCTAGATAATGTTCTCCTAAGCATTGTCGTATTGATTTATACAAGGGTTTAGTATCTTCCAAAGGTGACAAATTTGTTTCATTACCGAAATACGTCAAAACACATATTGATGGTTTCAAGCAAACCATATAAATCAATAAATTTTTAAATGTCAAATAGTAATATCCACACAAACATGCTGGAAACTACATTTGTACAGTAATTTTCACTTTATGTCAAATCAACGTGGCGCCTATGTGATAAAACATCCTACATATATGATACTGACATTTATATTGACACAATAAAAATAACAATGAATTCCTATTAAATGTATAATGTAATGCAAAAGACACAAAAGGCAAGCTTGTCCTATCACTATCAGTCATTGTTACTCTTGCTGCATATATATCTAAGGTTTGGGATTTGCTCCATATAAATCTCACTTTGACCACACAACATTTCATTGTATCAAAGAACAGCTTTGACCATGATCTTAAAATCAGTCTAAATGCTAGTTTTTAACTCCAAAAAAATAACATTAGAAGGTATACTCTCTCTCTATCTCTTATTGTCTTCTACAATCAGATCTGAAAGTCAAAAAATATTAACAATGCAGACCAGCATAAACATGGTGCATCACCTTAAGAACAATCAGTGAAACATGGGAACCATAGCTAACAGGTTAATGGTATGAACCTAACTACCAAGTAAGATTACAAGTCAGATTTTAGCATTACTAAAAAATGGCAACAAAGCCAACTCTCTTTAAGCAGGTAAAATATTACTAATCTATAAACCAGACCTAGATCAAAATTTTCAACAAAACGAGTAAGTTGTGAACCTGTTGCAATAGTAGACAGCATTATCTTCAACTAGTGCTATTGCAAAAGTGTACAGCTCAACTGCATTGGAGTACTGCTTCAGCTGCATGGCTTTGTTACCTAGAATTTGGAAGAAGAGACATGCAATTAATACTTAAAAGACACCCGTATGCAACATTTGCCACTTAAGAAAAAGTTAAGTCGAAGCAAAGATTTCCAGATCCTAGAATGTATTTAGGAACCAGAAAATTCATACCTAGACCATTTAAATTGATAAATGATATATATGGACGAGCACAAAATTAAGTACATACAGATGCTGGAGCTTCTGATTCAACATACCTTGCGACTTTAAGATCTCAGCAAGATTTTTTCGATCATATGTCTGGCATCCAGATTTTTCCATCTCCTAATATCAATCATCAGAAAATACATTCCCTTGAAAAGATGAATCTCTAGAAATTAAGAATAGCATGAAAAAGCAGTAAAAAGCTAATTTGATGATACACTTGCTTAGTGTATGGTAACACGAACAAAACTTGCAAATACAAGCATATAGTATGACATTTAATGAAGGTTCCAAACAAACTTTGATGTACAGTGTTTACACAAGCAGAAATGAAGACAGACATGCAATGCATTCTCAATCTCAAATATCATACATCTTGGGGAGTCTGCTCAAGGTGCATGTGGCTTGGATGGTTTAATGAAACATAATAATTTATTTTATATCTTTTTATATAATTTTATCATAAGAGATCAGTTTATCTGTAACAGAGGATACAAGTAATATAACTAGATATAACTGAATTTTGCAGAAACAAAATGGTTCTGTTATATTTCCACCTCACTGTATAAAAGTATACCGCACAAGATACAGACACACTAGTGGAGAGCTGCATTTGCACATACATAAGAGCAGTTCCTGAGTGAAATCTCTTAAAATAGTAGTTTTTAAGTTTAGGATGCGAACGCCAACAGGCACCAAGATGTAAAACATATGAGGACGAAAAAAAACTTTATCTATTTTACAAAACACAACAGACCAGTAGTTCCGATATACAGGACGTTAGGTAGTCCTCTATGGCCTCTATATGGCTGGCCCAATCAGTCATCTATCACTTGAATTAAATGAATTCATAGAAGTTCAACTACTTAAAATGCTCCAAATTTGTTTTGCCTTGTACAAAATTGTGGCATTTTTCAATGCAAGGACCCAAATTTTTTCATCCACTATTTATTTTACATGCTATGATCAGATTACATAAAGAAATAAATATACAAGCAAGGGAACATAACTATACATAATTAGGAGTTAAAAGAAATGCCTTCAGCGCATCTCCCTCCCCAACAACCAAGCCCATACTAACTACTTAAAAAGTACAGATGAAACACAAAATAAGTATGTTGCACCTTTACGGGGATGCACTACCTATTTCGGCATAGAACTTAATACGATGCAATTTGGGTTTACAGACCATTTCACAGTCCAATGAATTAAATAGAAAATGGGATTCTTATTAATCAAATTCACATAAGCTACTGCTGAACCAATAATGGAACTCGTGGAAGTTGGTTGCAGTTTAAATTTTAAAACTATCATTTAATTTTCAGCAACAAAAGATTATTAGAAACAATAAGTTTACTATAAAGAATCTATCACCAGACTTTAAAGAGAAAAATAAGTATGGATGAATGACAATCTAAAAACACAAAATTTAAAGATTTTAACTGTTTTTCTTTTATGTTTCTACCAATGTCAAATATATTGAATATGCAAAAAGAATGCAGCTCTAAAATTTCATATGTATCGGACATGTAATATATTCGCAGCATGAGATGTAACCTGAAAGGGTGCAGTGGTAACCAAAAAGTTAATGACAATACTTGATGGTATTATAGTGCAATGGCAGAAATATACAAGGGAGTATCATACCGCTATAGCACTATGAAAGGTTCTTGTTGCCCTATCAAGTTGGTCCTCATCATCAGTTCCATCAGGCATAGTCTTAAAAAAACGAGCCTTTTCCAGTGCACCAAAAAATTGTCCGAAAATTTCATCCTTGGATATTCCTAATGACACAGCAGACAACAACTATTAGTTTCAAAGGAGGGGGAACAAGAAAGTTTATAGCATCTAGTTTTAAGTATAATCCTTTGTTACCGAAGCCATGCTTCAATAACGATCAAAGTTGAAATCCTGATCCCTAAAGCCAACACTAGGGCATATTGGAGATCAGGATAAACTTTGCAATTGTCAACTCAGGATCAATCTGTCAAGATCATGATAGTCACGAATTCAGCATGCAGTATTCTACATAAACAGGGACAGGGTATGTTACCTAACAGTTAAATTAGATTTTGTTTAAGATGAAAGCTAATCTCAAACAGAGATTACTTGCATCTGACTATTGTTCCATCAAAGTTACAAACAGTAGAACTCAGTGTTCAGTAATATAATTTTCACTAAAAAAATTGGGCAACTTATGACTGCTTTCTGATTGCACATGGTCCAGGCTGCTCATTTTTTCACAGAGTCAGCCTGCCAGACAACACGCCAGTATCTATCATATGCCAAATAACTTGATAATGATCCTATTTGCATTTAAGAAGATGATCGCTCGTGGATAATAAGTCAATCATTCTGAACGGGAACTAACTTTTAAGGAAGCAAATAATTTCATTGCATATTGGAGGCAGTTGAGTTTCATGCCAAATCAATAAGGATGACATAAAGCAGGTCCTGGATTTATAAAGGCTAATAGGAAGAAGCAGACAGATGTTTACCTTTCCAATTACTTTTGTCTTTGTGTAAAAAAAAAAAAAGGCAAATATGGGGCCCACACACATAGGAAAGAACTAAAGCACGTGATAGAAGTATTAAAATAAACCTCCTCCAGGACCAACACTGATGACCAACTTTCCCATAAATATTTATTCAACGCCAACGTATATCTTAGATGATACCAGAGTTATGATTTGTGAAAAACTTGGGAACTGGAGAAGATATTTAAAATACTTACCCTGGGTGGGAGCTTCTCCTGTCCTGTCAGTTTCCTGTGGAAAAAGACCATAGAGACGGTTATGCTTAAACCATCACATGTAAAGTATATTAAAATCAGGATATAATCTGGGAAAATCTTGATTTTTACAGTGGTCATACACAAATAAATGTTCATAGTAAAGAGAATAACCATAGCAGAACAAGAAGTTCACCCGCCACCATGGAAATCAATCAAACACAAGTAAGAAAGGGAAACAAGCTTATAAAAAAATATCAGCTTTCCTATCTTTACAAAGACCTATTTGTAAAAATATTTAGCATTGGCCTAAGACGAAGAAAAGAACAATTCAAAATTATATAGTATACCACTAGATACAGAAATATACATGATGGAAAACTACAACTCTGAGCACAATGATACATATTAACATATTCAATTTGCAACAGGCTGCTTGACTATAAAACCATTATATAACATTACAAAAATAGATCAACATGAATCAGATGTTAATATTTAAGTTGAATCAGGTATATAACTAAAGCTTAAGCAGTGTACACAGAGAAATTCAACAACATACCACATATTTTTCTCAGTAGTGTTGTAAAACTTCAATTTTAAGGAGTCTATATTACTTAAAAGGCAAAAAAGAAACAGACGTGTAGCTAGAGATAATGTATACCATGTTAAAATCATGGTACATTAATATGCATATGAACCAACAACTTTGTTAATCTTCTATATACAGTATAAATATTTGACCACTTGACAAACATCGCCAAGTAAGAAAGAAAATGGTAGAATGAAACATTTAACTAAAGAAAAAATTAGATATTGTAATGCTGCTGCATGATTGGCATCAACCTTATTTAGTGCTGCGGATGTACTAAGAACGTCAGTTGAAAATTGGTTATGAGTTAAATTTGACTTGTTCTCACGTTCGTTTGATTCCCGTAAACGGAATAGTTCAACTAAGGAATCACTTGATGGACTATCAATAGAATAATTAATCTTGAATACATCTGATAAGCATTCCTTTGCAACTTCAAGCCCTTCAGGATCAACACCGGGGGAAGGTTCGACTGCATCAAAGAGATAAATTTGAAGGATTTTTTTTTAAAAAAAAAAAAAAAGGACTTCCAAAACGAGAATCATCATGAGTTACACAAATCTCTATAGTTCAATTTTTAATTTGGACAAGCAAATAATCATAACACAGATATGCAAATGTCAATGTGCATAAGAAATTGTCTTAAAAATTAAAATAGTCACACTGGAACATTGTATGTTTGAGATAATTACATTTAAATGAAAACTGGAAAAATACATCCCCTTTTATATAAGTAAACTGTAAAAGCCTACTACAGCATGATACTTGCGAGTCGTTCCGAAAAATTAGAAGTAGCATAATCTATGAAGGAAATAAATGGAACAGACATGAAGAGAGAAAAATTGTGATCAAATACAAAATTTACAACCTTCTAGCTTTAATAATAAATCATAATGGGCTGAACACTGTTTTACTTCACATTTATTTTTATGAATGCAAACACCCCAATCACTGGCAACTGTCAGATCAATCAGCATCCATGAGCAGCCAACTGCCTTCTTTACCCATTTCACTTGCAAAATGCCAATTTTACAAACTCGAATCTGTGCAGGATATGTAGCATGTAGTTCAAATTTTGAATTTCGTTGATAATTTAGTGTGTCAAATCCCTTCCAAATTCTCTCTTATCTTGTCTCTTATTTTGTTCTTTTTTGTCAACTTTCTTTGTATGTAATTGTTGATATGTTGCTTAATTGGGGATCGGCCGGATGACATTTGTATTGGCATATATGTGATATGTTTGAGAATACGTTGTACTGGCTGATGGGTTGACAAAATTATGGGGGGGGGGGGGGGGGGGGG
>PHNY01132909.1:1848-16707 GCA_003724115.2 Anethum foeniculum
ATAATCCGAACTGAATTTTGACCGATCTTAATCTGAATTTCATCTGATTTTAATCCGAATTGGGCCCGAACCGAATCACATCCGATCCTATCCGAATGGTCTCTATATATATTATAATCCGAAAATGAATCCGATCCGAAATTGATCCTATCCGAAACCGAACCAGTTATCCGAATTGCCAGGTCTATTGTTGAGCCACAGCCCACACGGAAAGATAAATTAAAATGTACTTGGGCTTATTAGAATGTGCTCAAGAATAAAGACCTAAGAGGACCATTTGGTAATTAGAGAAAAAAAGTCCATTAACGGCTCCTTACGAATAAAAGGAACCTCATTTGTAAAGGGTGAAAATTTAATCAATAAACAAAATTTACTTTCACTGGGTCTTAGACAACAAGTTTTTATTCCTTTAAATATTATTAAATAATCTCTGAAATTTAGATTTATCAGACATATTTTCTATCAAAAAGGATATTCAAGTGACATGACATTTTAGAGAATGCTGAAATTCCTAAAATCGTTCCCTAAACTGATGTGTTAAGTGCATCCTTAGTAACTTTCCTCATAATGAGATGAGACACGCGTATATACATATTTGACAAAGATTTTAATAGGGGCGAGCAGAAAAAACCGAAACCAAGCCGAAAAACCGAAAAACCAAACCGAAAAAAAATGAAACCGATCGACAAAAACCGAAAAAAACTGTAACCGAACTGAACCGATATAATGGTTTGGTTACGGTTTCGGTTTTATCCTCAAAACCGAACCGAAAAACCGAACCGTTTATATATTTATATGTTTATTTATATATTTATGTATAATAAATTATTAAATATACATATTAGGTTATTTACCATACATAAACTAGTAGTCAAGATTAACCAAGTTAACCAAGTGCTGCTAATCTGTTATCTGACCATTCTTTGTTATTGTTCATGTTTACAATAGGCTCCTTTTCATCGACTGTTGTCGACTTTCATTAATATCTTCCGTATTAAATTAGTGTAATTAATTTATTTTATCCTTAATTTTTAGATTATAAGGTGAATGGGCCATATCCAATAGTAAAATGATAGCTAATTTTTTTTTTCTAAATGCTATATTAGAATATTAATTTTAAAAAAATAAAAATCGAAAAAACCGAAACCGATACACGGTTATCCGAACCGAAAAAAACCGTTCTGAATGGTTCGGTTACGGTTAATAGATAAAAATCGAACCGAACCGACATATATGGTTTGGTAACGGTTTTTACCAAAAACCGAACTGAACCGATCCGTACACACCCCTAGATTTTAAGAACGGATTCGGGTTACCTAGAACTACTCTTAATTATACAAAAAAAATTCTATTTGTTATTGTGAGTGTATAAAAAATCATCAAATTAGTTTATTAAACCGCTTCTTTGCCGCCAACGGTCTTATAATATTTCTCTAATTTTTTTAATAATATATCCCACTAAATGTTTTTTTAACTAAATAAAAAAATGATATTTCTGACATAACTTTAAGATTTTTTTTTTGAATTTTTCGTTTCGGCTTGGTCATTCACCGAAATTCTGAATAAATATGAAAAAGGAAATTTTTTAATATTTTCATTACTTTAATATTATTTTAGATATTATTATTTTTATCATCATTTTTATTTTTTTCTCAAAATTCAAATTCTAACTTATATTTTAGAAAATATAATATTACATCAATACTAAATTCTAGCATATAGTACGCTCTTTCTATTGAACCACCCTCTCATTAAACATGCCTCGACTATAATTCAAAAAGGAAGCTTTTTATTTATATCGTAATATATCGACATATACAAAAATGCCTCGATTCGAAATTAAAATAGGTTAATTTACAAATATTCTACAAGAATGCTTTGTTTATATCACTGTAGGAGACTTATACAAAAAGATTCTTCTCGACATATAAGTGAGTTTTAGACAAAAAAACTCAACAAGGAAGTCGTTTGCATATATCGTACAGCGATTTATGCAATAACAATACGGAGTTTTAGTGAATCGAAGTTGTTTTAGACCCAAATAAAACAAAAAAATGGTCTAAACAACTTATATTTATACATCAGCTTCCACTTTTTCATTAGAAAAGTTATCAACATAGGTCGTCTCTTTTTTAATTACATTCATTGCGTATTTGAATCGTGGTATGGTACAACTGCCACTTGCACCTATTCCTTCGAAAACTTTGCACAATGCCCCATACCTAGCAGGTTGAGATTGAAGGAAGTCCGCCATGACAAGGGTGGTATGTGTTGTAGATCCCGATAAATTGTTCCCCCCAACTGACCAGCTTGAACAAATGAATTGTGGCAGAATCTCAGTTGCTTGAATTTTATTCAAATATCGGATAATATGACAACAAATCATCCTCGAATGTTCAAATTTGAAATAAATGTATTTGATGAGACCTTCACTTGAAATCATTGTTGTAAACCTTCTTCTAAATTGCTCAGACACAGTGGATTTAAATGTTACAAATGCCTTCCCGTGAAATTGGACTTTTTTGTAATCTTTTTTAAAATAAATGGACAGCTCCGTATAAGTTCGTATTAGACTCGTCTAAAGATTTCTTTAGTTCAAAATGATGAAGATGTAATAATCTTCCTCAGTTTGTAGACTGTCACGTAATCAGCTTCTTTCTCCCTGAAATACTGCTGCTCTAAAGCTTTCTGGGAGTTCCCAATAAATTCCTTCAAACCTGTAGTCAGATTTACATATTCATCAAAAAAGGCATTCATGAACTCACTTCTTGATGTAGTTGTCATCCAGGCAGAGAAATGTAGTTTCGTTTATGCTTTTATATACTTATGCCCTATTAAATACATTTCTTGCAACCTGTTGTGTCCCTGCAATTCATACTTGTCTATTAAATTCTTTCACTTATCTTCAAACTCATCACCTGTTAATGACTTATATACGAATGAATTAAAGTCATTTCTGAAGTATGTTGGATACATACTGTATAAGGTATATAATTTCTCTAGAAACTCCTGACTTATATGCCAGATACAAAATGTATGTTTCGTTTTTAGCAATACCTAAGCAATAACATTTTCAATGGAAATGTCTTGATTAGTAATGATTGAAATGGGATATTTATTTTCCACAGCTTCCAACCAATTTTCCAAAATTCAAACATATGATTTCTCTTTCTCATCTCTCATAAGAGCAAAACCAAATAATATGGACTTGTAGTGATGATTTAACCCTATAATAGGTATGAAAGGCATACTATATTTATTAGTCCTATAGGTTGAGTCAATTGTTACCACATCTTCAAAAATTTTATATGGGTGCAACGATCTCGAATCAATCCATAAGATATTACTAACACGATTTTCCTCGTCTAAACTAACTCTGGAAAAAATTGACCAAACATATTTTGATGCAATTCTCTTAAAATTCTAAACCAGCTTGAGCATCGCCTGAATCAAATACTCGATACCAAATATCTCGCAATAGATTGTGAATGTCTTGATTAGTAAATCCAACATTTTCAACAGCTCCACTCATCTCAATTAACATACTCAATATTTGGGCAGGACTAGTGCCCTATTTACTATACATTTATTGATTGTCGTACTAGTGGTACAATATTTTTGGGCCTCTGCATGAACTGAACTTTGGCAGGTGACACCATTTCATAATCATGCTGTAACTCCATTGATGTTATTTTCTAAATGTTCAATTTACTTTGTGAATAACATAAATTCACGCCTCACAATTCGTTCGACCAATAATATTTCTATTTTGTTTTTCTTTATCCACGCCTTCGTCATCTACCGATTATAACTAACTCTACCACCCTTACGACATATATGGAAATGCGAACAAATCTCACCACTTTTTACACTTTTATGTGTACTCCTAATTATTATCACAAATCCTTTTCTTCTACTGTAGTTTAACAACCCAATAAATAGGTAACCTCAAAACAATTAAATAAATCCAAACTCCACTAAAATCCAATAAAACCTTACAATTTCCTAAAAATCATAAAGCTTATAATTCTTGAATTAAAATACAACTAAATTGTCCAGCTACACTAACAAACTCTAACATAACTCTATGAAAAGACTAAATTCCTCAAAGTTTGAAACTCACACTCTTCCCAAAAGAAGCCCACTTATTAACGATAACCTGCCGAAGAAAAACAAAGAGAATAATGGACCGGCAGTGAGCGAAAGGCTCATATACGGATATAAAACAAAGCATAACTGAAAAAAATAAGATTGAAAATGATGAGGCTAAGAACAAAACCGAATATCTAAATGAAGAACAATAGAAATAGTGAATGAGACAATATATACAAAAATGACTACTCAACTGAACTCACAAAATAAATATAAATATTTTCCACCCAAAACTTATCATACTCGTATAAATATTCCTATCACTTACACACAGTAATCACAAATAAAATAATCAAAATCGCAAATGATAAACTGTAATCATACTCTTACAAATAGTCATACGCTTACAAATAATGCTCAAAATAATTTATATGGGAGATGATCTTACACTTACAGGATGTCCCACATTTTCGGATTTCCAGAAATATGTAGTCATCAAAACGTACAGGGGCTTGCATAGCACAAAACAAATGCTACCCAATATCTTACAGGGGCTTGCACGACAATAAACACATTGCTACCTAAAATCAAAATTGTACAGGGGCTTGCACAATGTTACCCAAAATCGAAATCCTAAAGGGGCTTGCACAATGCTACCCAAAATCAAAATCGTACAGGGGCTTGCACAATGCTACCTAATATTAAAATCTTACAAGGGCTTGCACGGGATTAAGCACAATGCTACCCAATTATCAAACATCTCCCATAACTTAAAACACATAATCAAATATCGCACACCCAAATATTTTACATATCCCGTATTATATAAATATCAATATAACCTCAAAACATATTAATTCAATATCACAAACCAAAAATCGTACAAAAACACTAAATATAGATAAAGTCAAATCTGATCAGTTCCAAAGAATGCCAATTTACTCTAAGAAGATGATTTTATTTGAAAAAGTATGAAACATGAAAAATGTAGGAAATTCCGAGTCTTTTCCAGAATGGTAAGGCTCGTTAAAAACGAACAAATAACGAATTCAGAAAACAAATATTTGCAGACTGTAGAACAGAAACAGCCCCTGATTTCAGTAGTATTATGATATTTTAGACATCGAAATCACAAAATATGACAACGAAATGTGAAAACAAAAGGCAGATATCGAAAAGAGCTTTCCAGAATGGTATTACTCATAATATTTGAAAAAAAATTCAATTTACTATGAATTTTAGAAGTTACCGCATATCAACCTGAATTAAACCATCAAATTGCAAAAACGCAGATTTTGACATACTTATATGCAGAATTTCGAAAAAACGCAAAGAATAAAAGTTACAGATAATCAAAAGACCTTTTCAACGAGTATAAGCTCAATAAATTCCGATGGATAATGAATGAGATACAAAATTTTAAAAAATCAGAATTACAATACAATACATACAAAATTGGATCAATGATACGAAGACAAAGATGATAGCGAAAAATCCGTACCTTGAAGCTTAGAAATAGAGAATGCTAACCATCAAATTCAGAACCCTCAATAACAAGAACCCTAATTACTTAAAGCATAAATTCATAATATCCGATGTTGCTCATCTTTTTCTTCATCCCTTCTCTTTTCTCTCTTTCTCTCTTCTCTCTCTCTTTCTCTCTTCTCCTCCTGATAAAAAAAAGTAACATATATCTTCTCTTTTTTTTAACAAAACATAACTCTTCCTCTCTTTTTTTTTCTAAAACCCTTTCTCTTATTGTGTTTTTTTGTTCTTTTAAAACTCTCACTTTTTCAAAAAAAAAACTAATACTCTTTAAATCAAAATCCTGATTTTAAAAATACAAATAAACTTACACAAACCAATAATTATGACTCACTAATACTATTTAATAAATGAAATCAAGTAATCTAACTAAAAATAATCAAAAAAATATCTTGATGTTACACGTAGTCCCCATAAATCTTTCCACCTCGTCTAATGTTTCAAGCTTTTGACCAACATAAGGACATATATCATTCATGATTTTAAATAAAGTACCATGTTGGATAACAAGGTTCTCGACTAACTATGTAGATGGGGGAGGGTTGAATGACTATTTGATAAATTTCAAAATATTTTCTTTGAAATATCACCTCGACAAGTATAAATAAATATTGTGTTAGGAATATGTTATAGTCTTGATGATAAGTCACCAAAACACCTTGAGTAGATTAATTATCATTTTACTTTGTAGCTTCAACGGATAAGCATTGTACCTTATCCGTTGAAAAGAGTAGCTTGTCTTTGATTCACAAGTTTGAAACACATTCTGTATACTAGTTTAACTGAGATAGTTTACAATTTGAAGATAATTCCTAAGTCATGTTGGCTACTAGCAAGATACACAAAATAGGTTGGTTAAATGTATATATTCAATGCCTTGTAATTTTGTGTAAGTGAAAGAGTTTTCAACTGCTAAGAAGACATCTTCAACAGATAAACTACAAACTTCAACGGATAACCATATAAAGCTTCAACGGCTATCAGACACAGTCTCAACGGATGACTCCAATGAAGCCTCAACGGATAATCCAGATTCTAATGAAGATTCAACGGATGTTCCCAATCAAGCTTCAACTGATAATCACAAAGATAGTAGTTGACAGTGACTTGACATGACTGACAGAGTCACATGGGTTGAAAGTATACAAAGGGAATGTGGCAGCCCCTTGAAGGTTTCAAAGAAAATGAAGCATTTCCATTCTGGTGCAAAACAAGGAGTATTCAAATATGCTATTTTCACCTTGGATTGCATGGGACAGAGGAATGAAGTAACATGTGAAGACCTAGCTGATGGAATACTATTTTGTCTACACATGTAAACTTGGTGATATATAAACCATGAAGTAGCTAGTAAAATTAAGTGATTCAAGTTCAGAAAAATAGAGTTGTATAGTGAATCATCTTAGTTGTTACTAGGAAAGAGCTGTTTACAATACTTTTCTTGTATCACAGATTTTCTGAGTAATATATATCTCTGGTGGAAGAAAAATCCACCAGATAGTTTTTAAAGCTTTGTGTCGACTTAATATTGTGTTTGAATATATATTTATATCAATCTACATTACTGCAATTCAAACACTATTATTTATTGTCATCACTTAGCCTAAGAACTGATTGAAGAAAATTTGAAAAAGGAATTACATTCAACCCCCCTTCTGTAATTCAGTTTTTAGATTGTGTGGAATAACATATTGTATGCAGTAGAATGAAAAGCATGAAAGACACAACACACAATATTTAATCAATTTACTTTATATAAGAATAAAGAAATTATTGCTACAGTCCCAAGAAAAATGGTGATGTTTTTCTTGGCTTCTTCTCAAAAACATGTTCTCGAGTTTGGCTCACGGAGAGAGAAGATATGGTGTCCAATTGGGTCTTTAATTTCTAGGGGTTGTTGATTTTTTTTGAGATCATGAATAGTTTTACCATGATTAGGAGAGTCGAAATATGTATGAATTTGTATTGTTTTGTTGCTGGAAAGCTTAATTCGAGTTTAAGGTTTCGGTCGGTTTTATTCTTCGATTTTTTGGATTATATAGGTACTGGTTGTTGATTTTGATGATGTAAATAGGTTGTATATGTTGTGAGCTCTGTTTTGATATGTGTACCATAATTTTTGGTTAAAAAATCAGTGAAATCGCTCCTCGCCGGAGTTCTTGTCTCCGCGTCGGCTTTAATGGCGGGTTCGGCGGAATTCTGTTCCACGGCGTGGTCTGTTGCTGCTGTTGGACTAGCTGTATTAGGGGAGTTTTATTGGTGTTGCTGGAATAAAAAACCGCAGCGAATGATATTGTTTTAGCCCCGGTCAGGATTCACCGGAGTTCGGCAAGACCGCCGGATTCTGGGCAATTAAACCAGTTTCCGGTGTGTTCTTGAGAACATAACCTGGTTCATCCCGACCCGTTTTGATACAAAACCCTACACGAGTTTGATCCCCAAAAACCCTAACCCCTAATTTATAATATTAATTGATTAAATTTGTTTAATTGATTAATTTTATTAGTTATTTATTAATTAAAATGCAATTAATTATAATTTAATTATTTTAATTTTGAAAGAAATAATTGAATTCATTTCTAAAGATTGAAAAAATGTTTTATTAATTGTTTATTGATTATTATTTCGATAAATCAATTAATTTAATTATTAATTGATTTATCCGTAATAATTCAATAACAATTAGGCCATTGGTCCGATTTGGACGAAACAAACACCTACGGACTCAGAAAAATATTCCGCTTTCATTATATATACTTTTGAGACCCAATTCTTTTTCGAGAAAAAGGTCGAGTCTTTTACAAATATTTCTGAGTCAGGTAATTACCGAAAAGAGGTATTTTGACCCGATTTCAGTTTTAAACACACCGAGCCAAATCTTTTGACGAACAGAGTTAAGTAGTATATGACTTATGTGTTTATGTGCTATATGAATTACGTACTTACGTGCATTATATGTATATGTGCTTAACTGGTTAAGAGTCAAGTGATAATTTGATGTCTGTTATTACTCCGTATTAGGGGTTATCGTATGGGTAGACGATAAGATTGTAGTCGAGCAATTCGTTGAGTATTTCTCATTTAGAAAATTAAAGTGGATCTTTTAATTATAGATGCGGGTCATTCGAGATGATCAGAACCAGACAGACTGGATAAAGGGAAATTGACTTAGATTGCATATCAGGCTGTTAGCGACCGCATGAACGGCAAATCAAAGAGTTAGCGGAATAAATTTGTGATGTCATGAGATGGCGAAATGAGAAAATTGTGTTAGTCTGAGCGTGCATAATTGCTAAGGACCAAAGGCAAGTATTTTCCCCACTATTCTGCTTCTTGAATAATTAAATGTTTTACATATCAAAATGTGGTATTCTAGTTATGCAAATACTGTTTTCTAGTATAATTAAAAATAGAGGGATTTTATATCCACGAACATTGTACTGTTTTATAAAATATTCTTGTGAGATATTGTGTGTGAGAAAATGAATGGATTATTGGCATCATGTTATTCTGGTATTTTATTGTGATTACTCCAGACCATGTGAAATGGGAAATTATTGAAATAAGGATTTCAATTGATTTGATTCCTTTAATGAGAAATTATTTTAAGATTGGATTGTTAGCGTAAGCGGCCGTTGACGGCGGTCCATCGTGGGCTAGGTATTATATGAAATATTTATAATACCACTTTTTGCCAAAGGCCAATGTGTTGCCTTCTATTTGGTACCTATGTTTTGGACTTGCTTCTACGAAGTACGCACCGGTACTATTACAGGGAACTGATCAGCTGTGATAGTACGTCCATTTGTAAAAGACCAATTTAAAACTTATCATTTACTATTAAAGCTTATAATAGCTTTATTTACTGTTCAGATATTGTTGTTTATCTATTCTTCGGATATTACTATGGATACTATTTTACGAGTTTTGATTCTCGTCAAAATTTAAATTACGGCTGAACCCTTTGTTGTCGAACTATCAAAGAAAAAGGTTTACCGGAAAAGTATTGCAAGATATCAAAATGGTTTTGGTAATATTAAGGAAACAAATATTGTCTTCCTTAACTGTTTCTTCGCTTCAAAAGAAACTTATCATTTTAAATGTTCTACTTGATAGCAGATATCAGTTTTATTCGAAAACTCATAATTTTTTTATAACTGTCATTTTATACTCTTGATAATCTTGCTGAGTATTTCTTTCGCTCATACTTGCCTGTTTTAAATTTAACCTTCCAGTGAGAGGTAGATTGGCGAGATTTAGCTACGTAGTTTGAAAGAAAAGAAAGATGCAAATTGAAGATGGTTGGGCCAGGGTTCTCGAAAGTAGAGTAAGTGTTATTTTATAAAGTAGTTGTATTTATATTATTTATATTATTATTTAGTTAGGCCTAGTATGCTTATGTTCGAAATTATACTAGTGGGTTAAGTTTTGAGTTTATAAGTTCTTGAAGGTGTAATGAAAGATAAAGGAAATTTTTATTTATGGAATTTTGGTTTTCTTGTTTTTAGAACTGTAACCTAAAAGATATTGATTTAGTTTGGGTCTGATATTATATTTCAACTATTGGCCAGTAATTGGAAATTGTTTAATTGTTAAGCAGAAAAATTAATTTGAGATTTCAGCGTGACGACCAAATCCTCCGACCATAGATTTAGGGGCGTTACATTACGATATTGATCTTGACTTCACGACATGTGACTTTACTATATGACACTTCTCAATATGGCTTGATTTGACTTGTCGATATTGATGACTTCACGATATCCTTCACTTCACGATATAGCCTTTGTTACTTCACGGTATAGTTCTTCTAGACTTCACGATATTTGACTTAAAGATATTTTCAAAATTTATTATCTTCAATAGTCTTCTCTACAACTTGCTGTTTGAACAATCTTCATTGAACTTCTTCCAAGTTGATTTATTCTATAATGTATATACAAAACACTATTGCATGAAAATCTCTAAGCTCATTTAGACATATGAGTTGTCTAGAAAAACAACCAAGACAAGTATACTAAAACCTATCATTAATTCAAATGGAATACTCCATTTGTTCATGTAAAGGGACATTGCTACTTGAGTAGGCTTGTTATGATGGTATAGACATGTCGTGTACCTAACAATCTCCCCCAAATTGTGAGTAAGAAACTTGGGCACAATTTCAAGTCTACTAACAAAAGTACCATACATAGAAAGATAAACATTAAAGACAGTATGACTTTCAAGTGCAATGTTTTTACTTTGATATGTAAAACCTATAGACTGACTGGCCACTCCATCTTTGTGTCTCTTTGTGGATTATGATTTTCTCAGTAGCAAATATGTTGTAGTATTTTAGTTGTACTGCCTTTTCAGTTCTCCAAGAGTTTTGATGTTTTGTTTTCTTCTGCAGCATTTTACCTAGTTGAAATGAAGTTCCTAGAAGTTTCTTTCTTTGACCAGTCTTCCATGCTGGTTTTTCTTCAGTTTCCTTGGGCACTTCTGTTGCCTGATCAGTGGTTGATTTGCTGGTTGATTTTCTGACTTTCTTTGAGGTCTTTTTGACACTCTTTTTCTTGTGGTTTTGAATGACTTGAATTTGACTGATGGATCATCATTGTCAACATCTGATTCTTTAGTGAATTTTCTAGTCATGATCAGCTTCCTTTCTTCACTTAGCTCAAATGAGTTGATCTGATTATTCTTCAGTAGATTTCAGTTTGTCATCGTTCTTTATTCCACTATGGAATTTCCACCTGTTGCCATTTGTTAACGAGTGATCTGATCCCTGGAATTGTAGCTTCTGCTGAAATGCTCAAGTTCTTCCATCACTAGTATATTTGCTGCAGAGAGAGTATCACTGGTAGTTTCCTTCCATTCCTTATTCCCTTATTTAGGTGGTTCCTTCCATTACTTATTCCCTTGTTTAGATTTCTTGCATCTTTTTCTCTTTCATTGCTACCATTTTTCCCAATGCTATTTCACTGACAATGTAATATACATGAATTTTATATATTTAAATGATAATAATAATAATAATAATAATAATAATAATAATAATAATAATAATTGTCTTAGAATTAGAATAAGTGATTTATAATATATGTGGTAATTAGAAAAGAAAAATAATTGATATTAGATATTTAGTTGATTATTAAAACTCTAATTCTAATAATGATTGAAAAATAATTGATATTAGATGTTTAGTTGATTATTCTAACTCTAATTCTAATATTAGAGCTATAAAAAAAACCCTAAAGCTAAAGCGGTTGAGACAAAGGAAAACAGAGGAGAAGAGATCAAGAATCGGGAGAGACTACTTAGCCAATAACAAAACAGGTAAACTAAAATTAGTTAATTTATCGCGTAACTTTGTTCAACCTTGCTAATAATAATTTTGGTATACTTTTGTACTAGAAGCTTTGTCCTAATACATATATTTAATAATTGTCCAGTTATGACCACTGATATAATCTTGAATCAAAGTCCTTTTATAATTTTATGATCTTGAATCATCAATATTTATATTGGTGCAACTTATTTAATATAATTGAATTCGTCATACTATAATTTGAATGTGGTTGCTGGTTTCTTTTAGTACACAATCTGGGCATATGAATTTAGTTAATAATTAGATATTGATGATTTATGTTGTAGGCATGGTTATTAAATTTTACATGTGTAATGTCAGTTAGTTTATTAATATTATTATTATTATTATTATTATTATTATTATTATTATTATTATTATTATTATTATTAACATAATCATTTTCCTGGCATGGCAGTAGGCTAGTACATATGGATTTGGTCAACCTGGCTAGTTAATCTTTGTGTGTACATATGGGTAATGTATTAACAGAAATATAGGACCTTTAGTATTAATATATAAATGGTTAGTACAACTTAATAGGTCAGGCATGTTAAGTTACTATTTAATTAACTAAATTTGTTCCATGTGTGTGTTCATGCGAGTCCAAAACAATAATTTGATATACTGAAGTGATGTTTTTACTTAGTTCTTTATTAAGTCATAATTAAATTGTTTAAATTTTAAAATGGCTATAAAAGAAAATTTAGGAGCTGCATGAAATTCAAACAAGTGATATTAATGGTCAGCTAATTCATGTACATGTTAACTAAAACTGCAAATAACTAATATATTAGTAGCAGGAATGGATTTAAATATTAAAAGTAAAAATAATGTATGATAATTATATATATATATATGTATATATTAGTTATAAATTATAATTTTGTAATTAGGTTGGGAGTGGAGAAAATAACGATTTTTTTGCGAATTTTGTTAGTATTAAAGTTTGCGATTTTCGAGGTACGGATTCCGTCCCCTTTTTATTCAGCGCTACTCCTCTATGAAATTAAATATATATGGTTTCTTCAATTCTATAGTTTGTTCGTTTCGCTAATATTTGTTCTGACCGTTTTAGTTTCTGAAAATTATTTTAAAATTAGTTTAGAAAATTTTAAATATCTGTTTCTGCGATTTTCAGAAATTATTTATGATACCCTTCTGTTTTTGGAAATTCGAATTATTTGTTCCAGGTGATTTTGAATTTTGTGAAATTATTTCTATTTGGTCCCTTAGTGATTTAGGGTATACCGAGTTAACCAGCTGTAGGGGTATTACAACCATGTCACTGTAGCACCAGTGACATGACACTTCCGTGACAGTGTGATTGGTCACGACGTATCCTTCTGTTGGCTCTTGGGAGAAGTTTTGCACATTTGATATTTTTTTTGGATATGTGGGTGCACCCAGAGTTTGATTTGTGATTTGATTTTACGTGCCGTACACGTTATCCGTTTTATTGCACACATTAGGTACCCTATGATGTATGTATTTGTATCTGTTCTGATATCGGTATGAAATATCCTAACCCCTTGTTGCTTCAGCCATATTTGTTTTTAAAATTATTGTTTAATTATAAACTGTGAAATATTTATTTCTAATTTTCTATTTTATAAACTGTATTCCAAATCCGAACTGGGCATTCGGCTCATGCCGTATTCTTTCTCTGGCAGGTGCTTAGGGGGATCTGGGACTGTGATGGAGAGCTACTCTTAGTTCGTTGACTAGGATTTTCGGACTTTTATCATTATTCAGACTTAATTATTTATTTAGAGATTCTGGCATTTATTATTACTGGTTTTAAAAATTTAAAGATTTAATAATATTTTGAAGATTTTTAGACCGGTTAGTTATTGTTTAGGAATTATTTTAGTGCTCTGTTTGCAGGTTTTTGGATTATAAGTAATATCTACTCTTATTTTAGGAAGGGGGTGTTACAAAGATGACATCAGAGCTCAGGTTCTTTCTTGTAGAAAACCTAATTAGATTGACCTGTGTGTTTGGGTAGATGTTAGGATGGGTATTCTATTTAAGTTAATTTTATTCTGCTCTATTATCATTTCATTTCAGTTCATCATTTTTTATATCTGTTTGTAATTGTGTCATCCTATCTATTCTTATGATCTTCATTCGTTCGCTATCTTATATTGTAGATGCCTCCTAGACGTGATCCATTTAATATTGACCAAGCTGAGCTAACTACAATAATAGGGCAAGCAGTGGCTCAGGCTGTACAACAAGCTTTGGAAAACCAAGGAAATCAGAATGGTCAGGGAAATCAAAATGGTCAAGGAAATTCAAATGGCGAAGAGAATCAAAATGGAGATCAACAAAATCCACAGGGTCAGTAGGAGCCATTTATATGGTTGGAGAGGTTTGTGAAGCAGAAACCAGACTCTTTTAGTTCAGCACTAACTCCTATTGTTGCTGAAAATTGGATTGTTCATCTAGAGAAGATATTTGATGCGTTAGGATGTGATGAGGTTCAGAAGGTCAGGTTGGTTATGTACAAGTTGGAGGGGGATGCTCAAAGGTGGTGGATAGGTGTGAAAGCTACTAGAGGGGAGGAATTATAATAACCCAAAATTTTGGACTATTTTGAAATTTTTTATGAATAGTAACTTTTGCTGTTTGTGTAATATTATCAGACCACCATATATAGAAGTTCTTATATGGAAATTCTGAGTTCGTATTAGGGTTCAGTGATGAAAATAAGTGTACGTAAAAGCCGTTAGAATTCGAAGACGGACACTTTTATTTTTCTCCGAGATTCCACCAGACACTGAAGGAATTAAGTATATAATGTTAAGATGGAAGGATTTTAAATCCAAAGAATATAAAGGAGGATTGATGAAGGAATGAAAGATACC